>SGJC01000081.1:0-29900 GCA_009887335.1 Henneguya salminicola | reverse complement strand
AAAAGAAATGCACATATGTGTTATACGGGTTTAAATAAAGTTATTTTTTAAATAATTTTAGAATATTATGGATTGAACAGGCAGACAAACTTTATTCTTATGTTATATAAAATTAATCTTACTCTACTTAATTTATGATTTAGTCGAGAAGACTTTTACACTTTTATAGATGGGAAGGGCACGTATGATTGGGCGAGAGTATGTCAAAATGTCCGGCGCCAAAACAGTCACGCCAAAAAGTCACGTACCGAGTTTGCGCACCCTCATAACAAAATGTAGGGTGGTCCTATTCTAGCTTTATTTCCATTTCTTTATCTTCAATGTTGAATTTTTGTTGAATTTATAGCAAAAGTGGGCAAGGTATCTTGTCGACACGATTAGTTTTTCAAACGCGCAAATACCCATATAGCTTAAAAAATACAAAGAATTCAATATCACTTTAAAATTTAACAGAAATATATTAGGCTTAATTTTCTTTACATGTTTGTTTTTACTCTCCCGGGATTGAGGTTGAGCGATTTTTTGATATCCCTAAACTAAACCAACTTCATGGTATTATTTTTCTAAAAGTTTCAAAATGTTCGAAAATTTGATTTTATATTAAAAATTTTAAATTAATTGTTTACAAATGTAACTAGTTTTATTTAGCTGACCTTTTTGGTATTATAGAAGAAGCAAAAATATTAACCCAAACACGAAGGATAAATTCATAAAGGTGCCCATATTGCATAAGATTATGCTAATTTGAACTGTCTATTATCATCCAAGAGTTGCAAAAATTATGATCCCGCATGTGGTATATGTAATTCTTTCGCAATAACCTTGTAGATTACTTCCAAAATAATACTAAACTAAATTGAAAAGGGCAAAAAAATTTCCTCTCTTTTTTCTAATTGTAAGACACAACTTCTTCATAAAGATCGTTTCATGTAAAAAAATGACTTTCGGGGAAAATTTGTTAGTTTTAGTTTTTAATTATAAAATATAAAATTGACTTAATATTTTTATTGGATGATATAGAAATGTCAATTCTAAAATATTTTTGTTAAGGAAATTATCCAATAAAAATTATAAATTATTAAACAATGCATTCTGGCCCAAATGGTAATGCCGTTTTTCATTAGATCGGCGATGGTAAGAAGCTGTCTGTAAAATCAAGCTTTGTGGAATATAGTCAACACTATATATATTGGAGCCCTTAGGGATCAGATGGTGAAAATGGTTACCAATTGGAATATAAGCCCTTTCTAAGGATACAGTTACGATTAGTCACAATCGGAAACCCCAGAAGCAAGAAATATTCGCGTTTCTTAGTTATCTCTTTATGAATGAACGATTAAAGCATAACTTTATTCAATCGCAAGCTCTTGAATAAAGTAAATAATAATACCATAATAGATTAACAGGAATTTTTCAGATTTTAAATCATTGAATTCAATTCTATCAATAAAGATTAGAATATTATTGCTTGAAAAAATAACAGATATATTCTTCGAACTTGATGAATTATTATCTAAAATCAAATATATTTCGCATATAATCATGCCACCACCATAAATTTTGTTTCAACTATAAGGAAAAATATAAGAAATATCACTCAAAACATATGATTTATAGCCCTTAGAATACATGTCATATTGTATTATTTGTACAAGAATGCTATTAATATTTTTAATGATCAGGATACGGATAGGCATGACCAAATTCTTAAATTTTAAATTGGGATGAATTTATTCTTAATCGGTCGGTTCATATAAAAGGAACTGAAGCATTGGATAGCTTTTCAAATTTAGGTATAACCCCAAACCTTTTTATTTTTGCCATGGAGGAAAACCTGTCAATAAATTGATAAATACAAAAGAAATAATTAATTAGGATCATTTGAATTTTTAATCCTAATTATCGCTTTATAACTTTAGGAAAACTCAAAAAAATTTCCTAATTAACAACATCTATTGCCAACACTCATGGGATTTCCACAAATCATATTTATTGAAAACAAACATTTCAAAAAATATCAAAAATTTACATTCCCTACATTTTATTTAAATCTTTTGTTTTATAAACAATGGAAACTTTGTTGAGTTTCGCCTTCGTACATTGGTTCTGGAATATTATTTTATACTGATAATCCATTTGAATGTTAATTGAACGATTTTCAAACAACGGCGAAGAATTAGTTTCATTTTTGCATTTGCTAAAGAATCTTTATAAAAGGATTCATCTGTAAATATGTTTGGTAAATTTATGTCTAATCATTTAGAGCTATATTTTTTTTCATCATATTATATATTCGATATAGTCATTGGAGCAGTCATTTCAATAATGAAATTTATATTCACATAATTTAAAAATTCGTCTTGAACCATACCGTCTGAAATTCGTTAAAGTATCCAAATTGCAAAATCAAATTCTTCGGCGTCGGGAATTCGATCATTTACAATTTTCGAAAATTTCCTTTTTATGACAATATTTTTATAGATATATCTGAGACTAGCTTCCAAGACATTTCTATCAAATGCAAGTAGTCAACAAGTAAATTTTTTTCCGAATTAGTCGTGCAAAATATTATCTTAAATTTCCTTAACTCAAATTCATCTTAAATTTGGACAGTAATTTGTATTTGGCAATAAATAACAGGGTGCGTATTGCATTTCGTTACATTGTTGGGTTAAAAGATATTGATCTGAGTAAGATGATCATTTTGATGTTTTTAATATTAAAAATTATAAAATGTCGGGGCAGTTGTTCTTTAACTAAAAAATTTTTAGGTGAAATTCTGAAGCTAATATTATTAACCAATTGTTGAAAACTCGATTTTTTAACTTAACTTTAACACCAGAAAAATAAGGAACAGGTAAGATTTTGTTACTTTTAAAACACATATAGGTTATATTTTATCCTATCCATAGAATTCTCCCCTTTTCATTTATTAAAAAAGCACAACAAAGCAATATTTAAATTCCTTCAACAGTTTCCTTCTCAAATAAATAATTCTATTTGAGCCTTAAAAAAATAGATACCCATTTCGTCTGCTTTTTAAATATTCCGCTATTATTTTTGGCCACTGTTCTATCAACTCATTAGTTGCTTACAAATCCGTCATTTTATATTTACCAACATTACGTTTATACACGATGATCTATTTTATTTTCCTACCTGTCATACCTTCCATAAGTGTGAATACAATATTATTATCGTATGATTTTTTCAATTTCTTTACCCTTTTGACACATAATATGTCGTTAAGTGAAGGATTATTTTTCTCAGCCATTCCTTAAATTAAATTATTAATGCGGAATTAACTTGACCCTCGTCCTTATTTCCTTCAATTCATGATTATATTTGGAAGGGAATATATTATTTTTTAATTCTACACAACAGTGATTGTGAAACAAGTAAAAAAAAACTTATATTCCATTGACTTAATTTTTACTACTTAATGTATTCCTGTATAATTTTTTTTTGTTATACCTTGATCTTTTCGATCTTCTACAAAGCACTTTTTACAGCCTTTATACCTCAACAGATTTTAAAATTAAAAAGGAGAAATCGAAAAAGAGTAAATAGTGATGTGTTAGATGTTCGCTTATCATTGCAGTGATGAAACAATCGAGTACATTTAATCAAAAGTGTCTTTTAAATCAAAGATCTTTTCAATAATTTTTGAATAAGGCTTATCACGCGCCTAGAATAAATGGCAAGATTAGGTTAATTGCGCGTGTTTATTGAAAGACTTTTTTTGGGCGGTTCGTGAATCCTGTAACATAAAAATGAATTTTACGGTTCACTCAAACAAACAATATGTAATTTACCAGTTGTCTCTTCCTTAATTGAATCAAAACTCTTATTTGTTTTCATTAAGTGTATTCGCCACATTATAACAATTACCAAAGATCAATTTGATGTAAGACTTATTTGTAACAAATTAAATTAGAAAACTTCGTTGCCGAATGTTTATGCTAATAATAGCCGATTAAATACATTCTCAATGATTATAATCCCTAGATTTCATCGCATTCCTGCATTAAATTAATCTGCTGTGGCACACGAACGTAAAAATATATTTTGTAAAAAGGAGAATTTCACTGTCTGAGCAAGCGCAGGTTTCTTTTTTATTCCAAGTTATAGGGAACCCATCCATTGAATAAAAAAAAGCAGCGTAAATTCTGTGCTGATTTTATCCGATTTTTTGTGCTATCCAAAGAAGGATTTTATTTTTACAATAGACTGGACCCTCGCTATAACGCGGGATGGGCCTTGGCCCCCTAGCAAAAATCAATTATGTATTAGGAACAATTTCATTGTTAACACGCTGATACTCTATCCACTATACATGCACAATGTCGGTTGCTACATCAGACAAAATAATTATTTCCTCTGTTTAAATGAAAAAATAAAATTTTAATATTGATTTTTCTTGTTTGAAATCTCCACGCTGTTGAAACAAAATGGCGCGCGAAAACTAAGAAGTATGTGTGCGTTTTTTTCAGCTGGACATCACATGATCGATCTTTACTCAACGTTTCATGATAAAATGCGTTGTAACAACAATACACTGGGCCTTCGCTATAACGCAGATTCTGATATAGCGCGGATCCTACCATGGATTCGAGAAATAGCGTTATAACGAGGTTCCAGTGTATATTTTTTATAATCAATCAAAATAACTTGGATTAATTAAAAATATTTGTGAAATAATAACTGATAAAATACATAATATGCACACGCAATCCACAACGCGATCGAATTCTAAAATAGTTGCATATTTGCGCATGTGCTTGTTCAGGATTGATCGTGCTTCTGTGTTTTGCGATTTTTTTGACTGGACTTATGCAGACCCTATCTTTAACATAAAAAGAGAACCGCCTGTATATTAAATTAATTATATAAAGTAAATCTAAATCATAGATTGGAATAATTGGGGATATTTTGAACAAAATATGTCTAAATTAAAAATATGGAGAAAATCTAGATGGTTTCATTTACGATCATTATTTTAACTCTAAAGCATTTATATAGCTGAAGTTAAGCATTATAATTTTATCGTCCGTTATACATCAGTCGCCGATATATCCCGTTTTCCTCAACAATTAATTAAACTTATATTAAAAACCTAACAGCAATGATTTACGAAGATCAATATTCGCCATTAAAGTATAAAATAAAAATGCGCACGTGCAAACACCAATTCGCTGCATCAAGTTTTATTGCAAATTTCTTTGATATAATTTGTTTTTGACTACTTTTGATCGCTCTTCACATAAAGTATTAATTAATAATTCGAATTTAAAAATTTTTTTGATAAATTATCTATAATTTGGCAAAAATTTTAAAATGGGATTATTAATATGTTTAGCTGAAAATAATTAAAAACTTTTATAATATATAAATTATTACCATTTTAAAGAATAACACATACGAGGATATACAATTATGGCGGGGCCAAGATCTAGTTGACCGCAAAAGTAAATGGCTTATTTTTAAATTTTAGCAAACATATCAGATATAAAAATGAAACCTGTTGCCCAAAAAATGTATTGGATAAATGGAATAAAGGTATATTTTCCTCTTCAACCGTATAATTCTCAAATTTCAATCATTAGTCATGTAAATTGTAAAATCTTTACTTAAGGTCGTACAAGCATTACAAAAATCGAAAAATTGTCTTATAGAAAGTCCAACTGGCACAGGAAAAACTCTGGCCTTACTGTGTGCAGCATGTGGGTGGTTAGAAGACAATAGAAGTTTTTTCATTTATTATTAACGTTTTGTAAAATGCAAAGATTCTTTAATAGTCTCAAAAAATAAAAATAAAGAAAATATTTCGGTAGAAAACGAAAATATAAAATCCGAATATTTTGGCGATGAAAAGGATTTCGTTGAATTTTCTGATAAAAATGATTTCGTTGAATTGTCGGATAAAAATGTAACAATAGTCAAGAATGAGGTAATAAAGATACCAGTTGATGAAATAATCGAAACAGTTAAAGATCCACTTCTTCCTTCTAGAATATATTATTGCACTAGGACGCATCGCCAAATTTCCCAGGTCGTATCCGAGCTTAAACGAACCAAATATGGCGATGGAAATTTGAGAATGTCTATACTTTCAAGTCGAAAACTTTCCTGTCTTAATTCTGATGTTAAAAATGCGCCTTCTCTCACAGATGCTTGTCGACACATCACGAATAAATCATTAAAATTTGATGAAAAGTGTTCCTATTTCTGCAATGTCAATTTAGCTGACACGCATAAAAAGCTTAAACTTAAAGGCTGCCCTAGCGTATGGAACGTAGAGGAATTTGTTAATTTTTGCGACTCCTCTTCTATTTGCCCATATTTTAGCTCCCAAAAATTGTCGGAAAATGCTGATTTAATTTTCGCGCCATATAATTATGTTTTAAATCCTATAATATCAGAACAAATGTCTCTTAATTTAAAAAATAGCGTTATTATCTTAGATGAGGCGCACAATATTGAAGATATATGTAGGTCGGCAATGAGCGCATGCTTTTGTCATAGTAGTCTCATAAATTGTTACAAAGAATTGGACCAAATTTCTCGATTTATAAATAACGAGGAAAAAATGGAAGCCCTTCATCTTGCATATTTTACCGTAAGTGGGTTAATCTCCTCATTTTCCAACTGGATCTTATCACAGGAGTCATCACTTGTATATAAAAGTGTGACCGTACAAGAAAAAATATTTTCAGGTCATGAATGCAAATCATCTATCGAAGAATATCTAAAAATGGATCCTAAGCATTTTAATGACATTATAATTCATTACAAAAAAATTCTATCCAGTTACAGTAAGGAAGAATACGAAAGCGTGCCAAGGAGTAGTGATTTTTCTCAAAAAATAATGTCTGAAATAATGCTTATTATAGAATATGCCATCATCAAATCAACTGATAATTTTGTCGTATCAATTAGCAAGGGTAGTCAGGGAGACTTAGACGTTCATAATAAGGATCTAACGCTAAACAGTGAAATAGATACGCAAATATCAACTTCTAAAATAGCTACGACTAAAAATAGCGAGGATTTAAACATAAGTTTTATTTGTCTAAATCCATCTCTAGCTTTTAATTATGTGACATCCAATTGCCGTAGCGTTATTTTAGCGTCTGGTACTCTATCGCCCATAACTAGCTTTGCTTCAGAGTTGGGGTCACCTTTCGATTTAGCATTTCAGACATCTGACCATCTTCAACCTGGTCAAGCTGCCGTATTTTCTTTAGGAGTAAGTACAAAAAATACACCTCTACGACTCACATACAATAATATTGACTCACTCAATACTCAGGACGAAGTTGGTGAAATTATTCTGAATATTTGTCAAGTAACGCCTCGAGGTGTGGTATGTTTTTTTCCATCCTATACCGTGTTGGAAAAATTTTTACGAAGATGGGAAACCACAACTCTAAATGGTCGTCTTTCTAAGGTTAAAAGAGTGTATAGAGAAAAAAAAGGCAGGACTACAAATGAAGTATTTCTAATCTGATTGCACATAGGTGGATGAGATGTTGGATCAATATTTCAATGATGTTGGACCTACAAAAAATCTCACTGGTGCAGTTCTATTCGCTGTGTGTCGAGGAAGGATTAGTGAAGGGATAGATTTTAGTGATGATCGCGCAAGAACAGTAATTACGATCGGAATTCCTTATCCGAATATTAAAATGTTAGAAATTGACAGAAAAATGTCTTTCAATGATATTCGTAAAAAACTAACAAAAAATCCATCAATGCTTGCTGGTCGAGAGTGGTATAATATTCAAGCCTTCCGTGCATTAAACCAAGCTCTTGGAAGATGCATAAGACATAGAAAAGATTGGGGAGCTATTATCATGATTGATGAACGTTTTGATCAATCCCAAAATTCATTCATACCTAATTATTATCTTTCAAACTGGATTCGACGAAATTTAATATCTTTTAATAATTTTGAATTATTTCAAGAATCCCTTGTTAAATATTTTAAATCCAAGGAACAAGGTGATTTTTTAGTTGTTTTATAATGAGAATTGATTACGTTTGTTCCACAAAAAACGATTAATCAAAGCACCAAAATGCAATTAAAAAAACGAAAATATTTTACTGGAAAAAATACATTTAAAGATTCTCGAATATGATAATGAATGTTTAATATAGATTAGTTTGTAATTTATATACCATTGACTGTTGTCTTATTATCGAGAATCGTTCTTAATAGTAATATTGCTATTTTCAACAAACGATTTTATTATATTAACAATGGAATAGAAATGATACAGCTATTCTAAAAACTCTAGCGGGTGCGATTGCCAAGATGTCAGCCCTTGTCAAATTAAAAAGCTTGTTTTGATGATAAGTGATTGAGATATCGCAAGACTGCGAATATCATGGGAGTTCGAGCATCTAGCTGATTAAAAAGGACCCAAAATGCGATTTAAATATTATTGTTTGAACATAAATTTAAATATGATCATTGTAAAATGAATAAATATTCGAGTGGATTTTTTTTAATTTCAAATACATTATTAATATTTTTAAATTTCAGACCAGAAACTGATTTTTAGTAATAAAATATTTGTTGTATGTTTGCGATTGTGTCATAGGTACTTCTTTCAATTATGAATGAAGTCTTAAACTAATTTTAAATAAGCGAGCAGTCTATTTTTCCTATGCTTAGTTAAGCGTGTGTGTGCCATCAATAGGTATGTAGGAGAATTCCATATTTTTTAAATGCAACCATAGCTTTTACACATTCTTGAATGAAAAATTGAATGCTAATTCCTTCAATTTGAGAATCAATTTAATATTAAAGTCCTTCTATAAAGCAATCAAAAATTAATCTTACAAATAATATTAAAACGATTTTCTGGGAATTAAAAATTCTCCTAGATTTTCGTTTTTTTGCGTTAATTCATAGTGATTAGAATTTGAATATATTATTCAAATAGTATGGAGAGTAAATTTGATGAAAAAATATTTTGCATTAAGCTAAGATTAATACAGAAATTTTAATTTCATCATTTGTGTACGACTTATAATCGGCAAAAACAAAATCTAACATAACTAAGAAGAGGATTAAAACTATTGAATTAGCCTTTTAATTAAAAATAGGAAGCATGCTGGGACATTTAATCTAGATACATATATGATAGATTTTTTATTGAGTGTGAGTAGCGTTGTAAAAACTTAGCTGTCAGTTTTAAGACATGTTTTGGGTACACCCATTGCTATGATATATACACTGGAAAAGCATGCTTCTAAACAAATGAGTAGAAGAGTATTAGGGGGCCATTATGTTCCCAACATATCCGGAACATCTTCCTTCGAGATATTCAGTATCACAAAGACATTCCCGTTCAGGATGGCAGAACGAGTTGTGTGAGAAATTTAATTGTGATAGTTTGCTTATATTAATTCGATTTTACGTTATCAAATAAAACTAAAATTTAATATTCACCCTTTTTAATGTTAATTTGAAAGTCGTTCAAGTGTTCTATTAACTGTGTTTGCCGCAATACAAAGTTATAGTCTAAAAAATTATCGAAGAATTTTCCCTTCATTTTGACGATTTATAAATAGTAGCTCAGGTTTATACATACGGTGTAATATGATTTATTACTCCCAATTTAAGGGTAAAACCATATTACAAATTTCGAACAAAATATTATTTTCTCTTTTAATGATCGAATTTTAATTTTTTTCATGAATTATTCGCAATGGAAATATTTCAGAATTATTATTGTATTACGTTTCTTGGATCGATAAAGAACTAATGGATGCTAAAAGAATGCTCTTGCGCCTTCTTCTAAATTTTACCTTTTTAATAGTCATCTGTAATCCTCAAAGCGATATTACACATAAATAAAAATTTTGAATTATAAATTTGAAAAAAATAGCCATCTGTAATGTAAATCTACTTTTACTCTTCAAATTGAAATCATTAGATATGCTATAAAATTTAAGGTTAAAAAAGAAATGAGTAGTAATTGTAATAAAAGATTTAAATGTTATTGTTTTTTAGTAAGATGTAAAAAAATCCAACAAAATCCATATAAATGTAGAGAAGCGAAAATCAAAGCTCTTTACTGTCATATGAATATTCTAACTCTGCAACCCAATGCAGGCATAACCCTGTTAAATGATAAATAAATAAGATTTTATTAAATAATAAAATAGCCAACACAACTCTCCCTACGTGTATATATTTTTATTCTGTTTATTTTATCTAATAGTATATGGCTTTTAATAAATTTTTAATATATGTAATTATAAAACGCATGCTGTAAACAAACATTGTCATAAAGGCTTAAAACCCTCCGAGAATAAGACGCGCGAATCCTTACTCCCTTACGCTTTGATTCTTTACGGAGGATGTTGAGCCTTATTAAAACAATTCATAATAAAATTATTACATAAATAAGAAAATATTATACATCAAAGTATAAATTGAAATGTACAGCTCATTTCTCCACCTCTCTGAAGCCAGATTGAAATAAATAATTTTTTTTTTTTTGTACTCGGCCTGGATGTGTAAAACCTTACTGGTCTCTTTCTAGAGGGGCTTCACGGTCCCCCATTCTGCCTATGCAGACGCCAGGTAGGCACCACTGGTATGATTCAGCGGTAGAGTGGGGGTCTCTCCCACTAAAAATCACACCTAACCTCTTCCTTCTAGGGACGCCGTACCACAGGGGCATTTGCTCGCGGGTTGAAATAAATAATCAAAGAAGGAATTAACTCTAAATCATAAGCTTGAAAAATGAATTGAGTATATTGTGGGGACGGTAAAAAAATCATTCTTAAATAACATTCGAAATATTGTCTTTAATATCCATATTACAAAAACTGCATTCATTTTGAATATTTGAAAGATTAATATTCTTAAAAAGATTGCTTAAATCATTTATAAATGATAAAATTTTGTACGAATATGTGCAACGGGAGACTAAATCTAAAGATGTACCAATAATAAAAATTGAGAATAGTGTATATTGTAGGGGTTTTTTTATCTGGCTAATTTTTACTAAATTGTTTAGCCTAATATATGGCCCGACCAACACGATTTAGAACCGCGATGTTTTACTTTTAAAATGATTTGCATTTGTAAAAAAAGATAAAATATGCCTGATTCCATCTTCATGATTGGTACTTAAAAATCAAATAAAAATATAATATATTGATGAAAAGAATATTAAATGTTTTCAACAGATAAATGAATATTGATAAAAATTATGATACAGGAGAATAAAATTTGTTATGCTTTAAAAAAAATTAATTTAAAACAACAACAACAAACATTTAAAAAAAGGCTAATGATCATAATTATAATATGAATTTCAAAAGATAATATTTTATAATAAAATTCAAATTTATTGCAAAAAGAATGAAATTTTTTTTAATCAAATAAAGTAAAATAACTTAAATAACAAAAAATGGAGGTGTAAAACTGAAGAAAAAATAGATTTTATCCAAAAACAGCACCAAGATTAGGAAATTGACTGATTTCTATTTTAATACCTCAATCATGAAGAAATATTTTGTAGAATGATTGGTGGGCGATTAATCTTGTTCAATGAAAGAAAACTATTTATAAAAAATAGAATTTAATTTTGTAGCCAATGATATGTCTTTAATGGTGTTGAAAGACGATTAATTTCAACAACTAAAACTATGAAATCTATTTTTTAATAAATAAAAAATGTATTTTTAAACAATGTAAAATAGAATGCAGGTAATTTTGGAACAACAAAAAATTATTAGAAAGCCGAGAATAGTACTAAAACCTCGAGTAGAATATAGGATTTAATCTTTAAAGGACTAGAATAGAAAGCGCCTGATCAGATAATTACAATGCAGAACTTTTTCAAATATTTTACATCTTATTATTAAACTCCTATTTAACTTTTTAAAAAAACGATAAAGAGATCAGAATATCTGTAAAAAATGCCACCTAACACTTATCTATGAGAAAGGAAAAATAATTACTAGTATAAGACCTCGTAAAAGATTAAAAAATTCTTATTTAGAAGTAAATAAATTGACTGAAATAGAATAATTGCTTCTTTATCAAGATATAAAACTCAGTTAAATTAGCAGCAATTTCAGGAAGGCGTTTACTGTCAAAAAAAGGGAAATAATCTAAAATGTATAACAAGTCAAATATTGCCATAAGTTAGACAAAAATATTAACCTTACTTATCTAGGGAATATATAAAAATAAATAATAGACTTAAAAATATTGATATTGTTCACTGGCGGATCAACTTATCGAATGGTAGTGCCTTTTTTAAAAGAAAAGAAAAATTTTTGAATTTAATTTTTTCTAATCAAAACACAAAGAAAGAACAAAAGAATATAATCATATAAAAATTGGTTTACTTTAACTTTAATATGTGTCATATTTATCATTCTTGCTTAATCATGAATTTTGGCGTTTTTTAGCCAAGAATGTCGGGTTATTTTTAGATTGGGGAATATTATAATATAGCGTTTTTTCATTGTAAGATAGTAAGGGGATTCAACCCATTATATTTAATTGCCATAAAATTTGAGTACACTGTACAATAATTTAATTCTGCATCCTGATATTTTTTTACTAAATAATTTATATGAATAATTACAAGTCAGCATATCGAAATTTTTATTTCTAAAATTGAAAGGCTAACCCGTTAACAAATTTTGGTTTCGGGCCTCCATGAATTATAATCGAAGTCATTATTATATAATATTGTCAACAGAAAAAATGAAAAAAGATAACTTGTCATAAAAATATTGTTGTAATTAGACATGTTGAAAAGATAAAATCTTAATCAAACATTAAAAATATTATTGTTTATAATCTTAGTCAAACAATATCATAAGTGTAATCCAATTGATAATATATATTATAAAATCTTTATTTTATGCTTGCGCAATCAAATGTTTGAAATACGAGATTAGAAGATAAAATAAAGATTATTGCTACGCTATATTTCAATTAAAATTTGACGAGCATGCATTAGTTTGATTTTGATATTATATTTAATCGTCATCATTTTTTTTACTATTATTTGAGAAATAATTTTCCATTAAAATAATCATCAATATAATAATTTTACGGGACTAATATGAGTAAATTAGTGGCTGAAGATATAGATTAATATAATTCCATTCATAAATGTTTAATAGTAAAATTATTTTTGAATTATAAGGAATAAAGATAATTTTTATAACAGATTAATTAAAATAAATATTTCAAATGAACCCACTTTCAGGTAAGAACTTATTATAATTATAATTGACTTTTTCATAATAATTTCTATTTTATTATTGTTGAGATACAAAATTTGATTGCTTAACACATTTTCATAATTTTATTTATAAAACTGATATAGATTTAATATTAGTTTCAAGTGACGCAAGTTTAATCGAAAAAATAAATAATCCACCTTTGTAGAATATATATTTTACGACACTTTTTTCCATCATTTTAAAGTATTTCTTTTTATGGCTATGTTCTCGAATTCGAATAGAGAGATTATTTAACATAATTACTTTTTTTATATCTATAAAAATATTCTTTAATTATTTTCAGAAATTTAATAAAATTTTTTAATTTTTGGGCAATTCATATTAATCAGCAGAAATATAAAAAAAATTTCGAAATATGTTAAAATAATCATATTTTTTATATTTGATTGACGCACGTAAAATCAACGCAAAAAAGCATGGCCTAAAGGCAGTGTTTTCTCTGGTTTATCTTGCGTCATTAAATGGCTAGTGATTTTTTCCGACAATTAATATTTTAACTGCAACAAAATATTTATGTTGAATTATTTTAACAAAAGTAAGAATACTGTTCTTTTCCCGATAAAAATTTAACTCCAACAAATAAGTTTCAATCAAACAAAGGCTATATGCTAAGAGGAAAATAATTTAGACAGACAGTAATGATTTCTAAATAACAATAATAATAAAAAATACAAAGATAATTTTTTTACACATTTCGTTGCATAGGAATTTTTTTATAAATGGTTATTGTTCTTTAATGTTCTTAACCGGAATGGGGGGGGGCATTGAGTAAATTACTGTTATTGCTACAAATTCTTTATGATCAACATATTTTTTTTAGTTTAGCACCTATTTACGACTGAAAATCTGATAATGTTAACCAATTAGTCTCCAGAGACTTAATTCAAATGCATTTTTTTAGATCTTTTTGAACCATGAATTGTTTATAACAGAAAAGGTAATATTTCTGTCAATATTATGTAGGTTTGATGGGTTTTTTATATTGTCAATTTAATTTTATAATGTCCACATTAGTTTTTACGAATGAAATTTCATCAAAAACTTTCCTTAATCTATTTTTATAATCTAATAGCTCCATTCTATCAATAAAATTTTTAATAATTTTTAAATCTCCGACCTTTAGATATATCAGTTCTCAATTTATGCTTTATTGAGCCTAAGCGATTAATATGAAGAGGGAATTTCTTGATAATAAATAAAATTTTCATACAAAAATGTGCAGATTATTGTAAAAAAATTTTGCTCGTCGGGCCTTTAATATGTAAAACTCTTAAATAAATGAGTAGAAAGGTGCGACAATATTCATGTTTTAATTTTTCAACTTTAAATCATAAATTTTTGCGGCAGTCTCTATAATATTATTTTTATCTCTTTTAGTAATTTCTAGTTTTCAATTCAATATTCTTTTCTTAATTTTTAAAATACAGCTAATTTTATGAGCTGTTCTCTTCGAACTAAATTTTAAGAATCTTTTGACAATCGTCTTTAAAAAAAAGGATTTTAAAGTTGAATATAAGTTAAAACTCCTTCAATGATGGGATTAATGATTGGCATCTATCCCTACCCTACTTCAGCAATCAAATTTATTTTACTTCCCAGTTGGTAAAATTTCTTTTGTAACTCCATTCTTACTGTAAAGTTTATTAATCCCAATGTCAAAATCGAGTTAATTTTATGCTTACTAAATAGTATTGATAACAATCGTGAAAACAAATTTATATAGAGAATTAGTTCATTTCCATGTGCTTTTAAGTAAATATTAAAGTAAACATTAATCTTCTAGATCAGTTTTGAATGCAGTCATGCTCGGCATAATCAATAAGCCTGGTCTGATACGATAGGAAACATTTATTCTGAGTGACGTATAAAATTTTCATTTGTTCTATGTAAAAGTTTTTCGGCGATAAGAAAATAGATGTGTGAAAACGGACTAGTTCCTATTATAATTGGCATGCCCTATAAGTTTAAATTTTAGGAGCATAGCAAACTAGAGAGCATAAAAACTTTTCTGTTTAAAAAATTAAAAGAAGTCTTAATATACTAAGTAGATAAAAAAAATGATGTGTATATTCTGACTTTTAAAATAAATATTAATAGGACATCTAGGATTTTATGTCAATAAAAATACTGAAAAATAGAAATATAATTATTTTTATATTAAGCTGAAGTTATGAACCAAACAAATCAATTACATCCCTAACAGACTATTTAATGAATCTAAAAGCAAATAAAAAGCGATACTGTTATGTTTTATGGAATACAACAATTTCTGTTTTTTTGAAAGTAAAAAAAAACTTGAAAAAATAATAGAACAATTGCATATTAATAACAGATGTTTATCTATTAAAATGCTCCAATATATAAAAGGATCTTTCCAATAAAAATTAAAGGAAATCAATTTTTTTATGAACTAAATAACAAGTTTGGTAACAGAATATATTTGCCGAATCTCAATAAATGAGATATGCTTTCATGTGAAGAGTGTAACTTTTAATGTTTATCGTATATGTGAAAAAAATGATATGAGAATATTTTAAAGGTTCGTTACAGTCGCTTTTTATAGAGTAACTATGCGCAATCAACTTTTTTGATTGAACCCAAAAACATAAATTCGTTCGTAGGAATGGACGTGGATATAATAGCGATTAAGGTTTCTGTATTGTTTCCACAAGTGTTTTAATGGCTATTGATTGTTTTGAACCATCAATTATTCGCTTTTTTAATTTGCAGGGTACTTTCTAAATTATTTCTCTTTCAACGAAAGGGTAATAAAAATCTGGTGTGTTTTATTTTTTGTTTAAAACAGAACCAATTTTTTTAGGTTTTAAATTTTTTAATCCTAAATAAATATTTTCTTTCAACTATAATTTAACATTTTTTTTAAATTCAGAATTTGATTGGCGTTCTATTGAAATATGTCTGCAGGATTATTTGGTGTTATTTGGCATTCATATTAAAAAGGCATGACAATTTTTGAAAATATTTTAAAAGATATTTTAACATTTCGCAGAGGTTCTATCCTTTTTTTGAGGTTTTATTCGTATATTTTGGTAGATTTTTATAAAAAAATTGTTAAATTAACAAAAAATTAATTGTATTTTTAACATATGTTGACTGTCCTATAAATTAAGCTCAGAAAGGAATTCTTTTATATTTTAAAATCAGTTTTCAATTAATTGGTTCTCTGCTTATATTTGATTTATAATTTTGTTTAGAAAAAAATAAAAATCTAAAAAGCAGGGCTCTTCATATATATCTGTAGCGTATATCCTTATTTTCAATTACAAATATAATTTCTCATCAATTTAAAAAATCTTCACTGCCTTTTTTTCCCGACTCTCATCGAATTTTCTCATTTAATAGAAACTCGCTATGTTCACCTTTTGGAATATATTTTTGAAACTGACAAAGCGAAAAATAATTTTTTTTAAAAATTAAATTTTCGAACAACATAAGATACATTGGGATCGATATATAATACTTGCAATCATATTTCTTATGAGCATTAACAACTGCGTTGTGAATTTTATTTGTTTGAGACCTATTTTTGACCTCATTCGTTTACTTTATTCAAATATTGATGCCCCTGAGTAAAATAGAAAACCGTGTCTTATCTATGATATCGATTTTCCCTCATGAGTCTGGGAAAAGTAATAAAAATTTGTTTAAATTTTACAAAGATTTAAAAAAAAAAAGTTAAGGTGGCTTTGTTGAAAATTTTTGTGATGCTGTTAAAAACTGATTTCTGCTTATTTAGGCTATATTTCGTGTACTGCGACCGATTAGAATTCTTTGCTTTATTCACCATCCCTAAATACTTTCATTTTTTTGTCCAAATAATTGATAACTAAATACATCTTTTATTTATTTATTCGTTTTATACTAAACTACACGCTGTTGAAGACGTGCAGCGACCTATAATAAGTTAAACTTGACAATGCATTCGCTTCTTGAAATTTCTAAAAATTTTAATTTAATTGCATGAAATTTAGACCTATGCTTTATTTAATCAATAATAAAAAATTCATTTTCGAGAACCTTACAGTTTTGATTGTGTAGAAGAAAGGGGAAAATATATTTAATTTAAATAAAAAAAGTATTAATTTTATTGTATTAAGAGAAAATATGAAGTATTCTAATTGCCTTTATTATTTAATGTAATTTTTCAATTTCGAATTGAGCAGATTAAATTCACGTTTTATTCCAAAGAATTTCTTTCCATGTCCTTTAGAACATTTATTATTAATTTTGTTTAATTCTCTTTTGTAATATTATTATATCGTTGATATTTTTATCATAGATTAGAGATAGCTCATTTATTTAATAAAATTTAAAAAAAAATCCAAACACATAATAGCTGCTAAAATAATAGTTATGGAATAGAAGATTGAGAACAAAAATATTTTATTTAATCGTTGAAACTAAATTATCACATTTATATAATTATCCTGGCAATCAAAGTCTGCCGAAGTTTATAAATTTCTACCAATTTTTGTGCTTAAAACTTCCCATAAATTAATTTTTCTGGGCCGCGCAGCAAGTTTTATTTGGCCAAATGTGGCACGCATATTTGATATAGCTGGTATAAAGCCTAGCTTAGATAAATAATAACGTTGATTCGCCTCTTGTATGGGCTAGAATTTTTCACAAACACCACAATTGAAAATGTCATGTAGAGTTGCTGCTATTCCTTTTTGTTCGTCCTATAAATGATGGTAATAGATCAAGGCTACAAGACAAAAAAAAAGATAGAATTGCAATACTGCAGCCTATTGTAATTACAAAACCATGATAAATTTAAAATGGTGTTAATGTACAATAGATAAATGGCTATTCCTTAATTAAACTATGTTCAAAAATTGCAGGAAACGTACAATATTGGTTGGTATACTCTACGTAATATTCCGCAAACCTTTTTATATAAGAAAGTGGGGATTTATTCTACAAGAATAAAAGCTATTTCTTGCAACGTAAAACCAAGAGTATGATAAACAGAGACCCTTGATGCAAGAATAATTCTTATTTCTGAGCTATTTATCTTAGAATATTATATTATCCTAATAGTGAAAAAAAGGTTTGGCAACATATAATGAGATTCTAACCTAAGTAAATAGAATTTATTTTTTTTAACATTCAACGCGCGAGCGCCTGTAATAAACAGCATTGAAAATAATAATATAATGATTGATATATTTTTTTTATAATTTTATAAATTAATCGGAAAATACACTTTTATCAATTCAGCATAATATAAACTGGAGAATCTCAATTGTAAATAAAATTTGATTTTCATATCTTGTCATTTAAAATTTTAATTAAAACTTAATACTCCTCCTGTTTTATAATTAAATCTTATTTTAGTAACAGGTATCAAATTTGCGGAAATAAATTAGATGCTCTTGGAAAATTTTCGTGTTTATTAATAATATTTTGGGCATCGTAACAATTCTAAAATTAATTTATAAAATTTTATTATTTCATATATTTTCGACAAATACATGAGGTTTACGTTTAAAAATCGAATAATTTTTTATATTATTTATTTTAAAATATAGTTTTTTATTATTTTAATAAATAAAAAATTTAAATAATATTTTAGTAAAAGTATTATTTTTAATGATAAATGTATGTAAATTTTTGTATAATTATGACCCAAAGAAATAATATGAGATATAATTATTAGCGGAGTTTTCTCTAATAGCTCCAAAATGTATTTTTACATCCCCAGTATATTTCAGATTAATGATTGCTCCGAACAAAAAATTGAATTATAAAATTATCCAACGACGAAAGCAATACAAAGGAAATTGAAAATATTATAAGATGTTTAATCTACCAATTTATAAATTTTTCATGCACAAGATAATGAAGGTGTATCAAAATAATTGGCCTTCATAGGTCATTTAAGCTCTTTCAAAGTCACAATGAATATAACAATTTTATCGATGGAAATAGTGTTGAATAAATTTGAGCGAACATAAAAAGAGATGATCTTAAATATTTGAGATGAATTCTACCTCCCCACCTATCTAATTTGGGGTTTGATACCCTTCATAGTTTTAAAAAGGCTTAATTCGATGGTTAAAAATGAAATTGCTTAAATATTAATCATATTTGTTATCAACCAATGATCAGTTGTCTGAGCCAAGGGATCCCTTAGAATATTAAACAAATATTTTTTGAATTGAACGGCTTTTATCCTTAAATTGGATTGTTTTAATCGCCAGCAGTAACAACATCATATGCATTAAAATTTTAAACTGCCCTTATTTTTTTTTTAATTTAACTGGGAAAAATTTAATCAAGATTAAAACATTTTTCAATGGCATAGCCTATAGAATTCGATTTACAGAGTCAATATTCAAACAGAATATAATTGGACCGTATCAGATTTATTGGCAATTTATAATCCTATGAATACGAACTGGCGATTTAATTTTTGATCGATGAATTTCGATTATAAAATAATTAATATTTTTTGAAATTTGTATTTATCCCTGGAATAATAAATTGAGATTTTATATTATTTTTTATAGCATAGATTTTGAAAATAAAATTGTTTTATTACATTTAAATGAGTGCATTTTTAAATGCTACCGCGGTAGTATGATCCCATATATTTATATATTAACCCCTTTTCATTCAGTATTTAATGCTTTCTGTAAAAAAAAATTTAGAGTTTCTAGTTGTTCTGTTTTTTCTACCTTTATTTTGATACATACTATTTTCCCATTTGTATTTATGATTTTCAAGAGATTTCCTCAATAAATTATATATTTGTTGTTTTACATATATGAAATAAAGCCAATAAGATGTAAACATATAAAACACTCATTTTGGAGAAACTAAGCTTTATCTTCTAATTTACTATTTAAAAATATATAACATTTATTTTAAGAATTACGAATTTATTTATTATTTTTAGAAATAATCCTAATAATATGGTTCGAAAATATCCTCAAATGCCAACAAGAAAATTTACAAAATCTGTGAGTTTTTATGATATTATATATTCCTAATATTTATATTTTATATAAATAAATGTTTTTAACAATATTTTAATGGCTAAAATTTTCTTCTAAGACCTCTCAATATATCAAATGAAAGCCTTCAAAATTGTTATTTTCTTAGCAACAAACTTATTCTTAAATATGTTATCTTTCAATAAATTTATATGAGTCTAATATATTTTTTTGAAACAACATATAGCTTGGTGTGTATTTTAAGTGAATTATAAAACTTTAAAAAAGCCTTTTTTAAGAATGAGAACAATTACAAACAATTAAATGTTATAATCGTTACAAAATAAAGTTTATTGTGGGAGCTACGCTACATAATTTATTCATCTTTTTTAATAGTTTAAGGTTTAGGCTAACATTATTAATAAAATAAATATCCGACGGAGTTTATATTTTTATTCCTTATCCATCTGTCCCCCTTTATTACGTTTTGTTTTAATATTTTTTGATTGAATGATTATATGGTTTGAAGTACAGAAAAACAGATAAATTTTCTATTTAACTATAAATAAAATATTTTAATTTTGTGCACTGAATTTTTTTTACTACCTAATGTTCCCTTTTACTAAACCTTAACCTTTCAAGTTTGTGAAATGATAAAGTTTTTACATTCATACGTAGTATTTGCATATGGCTCACAAAACTAAAAAAAAAGATATTGACTCAATTAGACACCTTACATTTAGATTTGGATCGTTAAACAAATATGATCAGATTTTCTCCCTATATTCCATAATAAGAGTGGGATCTTTGCGATCTAAAATGGCTTTAAAAATTTTAATGACGAGATGGTGCATAGGCAAAGTTACTTTTTATAATAATTTGTCTTATGAAGCTACTTAAGGCGCACTATTCTCTGTACTTAGTTGGGCAGCCACCAATCCCATCAATTTGGAAACCAGGAAAATATTTAAAGAAATAACTGTATCTATTATAATTTTTATAATCTCAAAACATAAGAATAGTTTAAGCACAAAACGTAGATTATTTTTATTGCACCAATTTATAAAGTATATTATACTTGATTTTAAAACATATTTGAAATTAAAATAATAGTTAAAGTTTTCACAATTTAATTTAAAAACAAAAAAATATTATAAACATTCGATCCTCCATTTATAAAAACACGATTAAATAAATTTTTTTATGTTTAACACTTTTAAAAGTGTGTAATTTATATTTGATAATATATAGATTTATTTAAACACATTTTATTATTAATATATTAGTTTTCCCTAGTTATGTTACTATTCCATTCTCCTTTTTTTAATAAAGTAGGAATATTTTAAGGAAATAAGTATAATAGATGATAGTTCTAAGAACTCCTGATTAATCATTGTGCATCCATCTCTAAACTAAAATTTTTAAGAATATACATTAATATATTAACCTTATGGAATGGAAAAAAATATTTCACGCTTAATGATCGTTGGTATTATGCGTAACACTGTAGCTCAGAAGAATGAGTATGAAGGTAGGAATTTTTTAAGAAAATTTAAGTTAATGTTTGGAGGGAGAAGTCAACCATAGTGATTTTTACATAAAATAATTTATTATCAACCCTGGAGAGTAATCTGGTATAATTTTGAAAATGATAATTTTATAGTAAAATATATAACATAAAATCGGTGAACTGAATTAAAACTCATAATAATATATATTTATCTTATTGACTCTATAATTAAAAATGGCAACTATGCTTATGATTTTTATTTTATTATTACCAGTTCATTGTAAAAAAAAATAAATACTATACATTTTTTAAATTTTAAATGATCAACTGAAAAATTAAATACTAACAATAAAAGCCAGGTTTTAAAATATTTTCAGTTCAACATAAAATGTAAAATCACATCAGTTTCGGTATAAACACTATTCCCATTTCTATGTTTTCAGGATCTCTTGTTATTCTATTTAGATTTCACATCGACTAAATATTTTCGGACATATTTTACTTGAAATATTTTGCAATGAAAATCATTTCCAGCTGATTTATATAATAAATATCCTTATGCCTTAATCTAAGGTGTTAATTTACGTATAGAGTAATGTATTTAATAACTGTTGTGATTCTTGCCTTTTTATTTATGAATGAGCGCTCTTATTAATTAGATTTGATTCAAAATTTGTGATAATTAAAATTTAAAAGATATGATATGAGCATAATTTTATAATTCATAATTAAATAATATGACAAATCCTAAAATAAAATTAGAAATATAATATTCATTTTTATACATACATGTAAATTTTTTTACAAATTTATAAAATATTAGGATCATTTCCACCAGTCTTTTTTTTGAATAATTTTCAGTAAGAAAGCGAAAACTTCATAATTATTAAAAAAGGAATGTCAAAAATTATTGCATAATATATATGAAATAACAATATTTATATTTTTTTCCAGATATTTTGGTCAATAAATAATATGATTTATTAATCAAACTAATAAATTCATATTAATATATGTCTATTATTTAATTATATTAGCCATGTTTATAAGCATATATTTTGCAGTAAGATTATATTATTTATTTTGTAAAAAAAAGTAATTTTTTAAGAATATACCTTTCGAAAACTCAAATGCGATATCAAAATAAAGGTAAAGTATTTATCTGATATGCAGATAACGATTTAAATGTTTTTACTATACCTCTGAGCAAAAAAACGACAATCATGAACAACGATAAAGCCGCTTACATCAGATATTCTTTCCAACAGGGTAATTTTATTTAATTAATAATATAGGGGAAACTAATATATCTGAGGGGAGGGGCCTAAATTGTATTTTATTATATTTTCCAATTTTAAGCACAAGAAATTGTGCATATCGATTTAGCTAGGGGTATTGAAGAGATCATTGAAATAAAGGAAGAAGGTATTTATAAAATTTAACAAATATAAGAGGAGCATATAGAATATTTATCAGATAACCCAGAAAAAAAAGAGTTTGAAGAGGTAAAAAAAAATACTAAGTATTAAGGAGAAAAATACTAAAAATGAAATAAAAATACTTGAAAAAACTGAAGATATTGATCAATTAGATCAGACAACCACAATACCAGAATCTACAAAAATAATTGATACACCAATTGAATTTAATCCAGAAAAAACAGAAGAGCCAGCATTAATACCAGAGTCAGAACCTACAACAGAGCTCGAACCTACAGAAAAAGAAACAAAAAAAGATCCGGAAATGGCAGAAGAGGAAGATAAAGAAACAGTTGACAAGGAAATACTCGAGAAAGAACCAAGTTTTAATATAACTTCTGTAGAGAAGGAAAATCCAAACACAATAAATAATACAGGGTCAAAAAGTAATTATGTTGTCTATAATAAAAGCTAACGATGATGGGGATATAGAAACATCAAATTCTTTTGTTACACCAGACAGTATATATATTAATTTTAAACTTAAAGGTCTCATGGAAACTTCTAAGAGTCCTCTCGATGATGTGTTGGAGAGCAGTAGTTATATATTTCATAAAATATAGATGATATCTTTATAAACATTCCGGTTTTAGATTTAGAAGACAAATTTTTAAGTTATTAAATTTATATTATTTCCAGCTAATTTAGATAAAGATACAAATGCTAATTTTATTGAGTATGACGATGAGGCATTTGCAAATTACAACCCCACCTTATTAGATTTTTATACTGATATAGAGGTAATAAAAGAAAATAATAATAATGAGGAGGAAGAAGAACAAGAAAAAGAAGATGAAGAAGATGAAGAAGAAGATTATAATAAAGGTTTACAACAGGACAATGAAACCGATACCTTTGATACAAATCAAGATAACGATAATATTAAAATTTATGAACACAGTAATGCAAACGAGGTTTTGCCAATAATGTTGTTTTTGTACTTTTCGTATAAACTTATACCTAGAGATACAAAAAAAAGGGAAAAAATCAGGTAGTTTTATGAATTTATGATAAAATTATTAATTTCGAAAAAAAAATATTTTTATTTAATTTCGAATATTTTCCTTTAGCTACCAATATGGCTTTAAAAATATTTGTCTGCATTATTAACCTGTTCATTTTGTTTATAATGTATCATAAAATAGATAATTATTAAGAATTGGAGTAATTGTTAAGTATTACCCCCGAAATAAGAAAATTGCCTTAGCTGTATTTAGCGCTACAAGTCACAAAGTAATAAAATATATTGGTATATACATAAGAACGCGTTCATTGGTAAATATTTGATCAGGCACAAACTAATAGTGATAACACAAAATGCAGAGGTAATAAAATATATATAAATTAAGTTATATCATGAAGAAAATCAAGCAAATTAATATATTTTTACTTTAGGACCATGCGATATTTACTGAGTGGATTTTTTGAATAACAGCTATATTGAAAAAAAAATAGATTATCTAATAATACATCAACATTATTTTTAAATTTATTTTACTAACTTGATGTTAATTTTTTGAAGATGGTGGAATAAAAGTTTTCAGCTTTATCTATCGCAGTGTTTTTTAATTGACTAATATTGTCGTTTTATGCATCCTCTAAAATGCTTATTTTAAAAGAAGTATAACCAATTAAGATCTAATTTACACATAATAAAAGAAGAACGTATAATACACCCAAACAATTTGTTTCTTAAGTAAAATACTGTATAAAATTATAACCCACATCCTTTTAACCTGAAAAAAAATATTTCCTTCTTTAAAAGGATTGATTTTCGCAGGGAATCATAAAAATTATTTTTATAGCTCCAAGGTGTTTTTTTATATGGTTAATCTTTACGATCTTTTTGGTCATTCGTACTTATATTTTTACATTATTTTACTAATATTTGATCAATTGAACTTTTCTATCCCTATTAATTGCTTATTAAAATTAGCTAAATTCCCAATTAAGAGCTTTATCCTAAAAACCCTATATTTTCTTTTAAATTAATAATAAAGCAAGTTGATAATAGATTATTAAATTTTCTTATAATATAAATAAAAAATTAAATATCCTTTAAATTTAGCACTTTATTTTAGGATCAGCGTTGATAAATTCTATTGAAATTTTAAATATAGTCTTAAATTTGAATAATTGCATTTAAAAAATTATTCTTTTATTTTTTATCGAAATATTTTTTTTTCAAATGTATTATTTTCATATTGAAATTCTTTATATCTTCATAAAATCGTGGTAATTAAACTTTTATTATATTTTCTTAATACTTTCTTAAGCAGGCTTAATTATTTAAATAGTAAAAAAAACCTTTAACTGAATTTTTACATTTTTATTGTCTAAGCAAATTGTACATTCAGGGGTTAAACTTAGTACACAAAATTTTTTTGACAACTCAAAGCTCCCTGAAACCTATATGATAAAGATCCCAAGCTATTTGTTTTAAAGAAATAAAAAAATTGGACTAAATGAACAATATTTCTTAATCAAAAAATTCTTGTACAAATTTAAGCACAAAGCAATACGGACACTCTTAAAATTCCTTGCCTCTTTAGATAAAAATAGAGACAAAAAATTGAACTTATTAACACGTTATATTATCGATAAAAGTTACGTAACAAAAAAACTCATAATATTCTTTTTAATTTTTAAAAATTACGAATTTAACAGGAGCCGGGATCTTGTTTATATTAAAATATATAATAAAGTAAATATATTGATAATAAAAAAATTTAAGCACATAAATTAATTGCAACCAAGACAATATAAGCAAGAGGAAATAGGTAAAAGATGATAAAAAAAAAAGACTTAGCTGTATATAAATACATCGATGTTAAATAATATGCAAGTAAATATTTTATTTATTTTTGATAGATGAAAATATTTAATCTTTTTTGATTGAAGAAAATTAGAATGTAAATGTTTAAATCTTCATAAAGTTGCTGGAATTCAACTTTATATCTGTTTCGGGCTTAAAGGTCTATTTTATATAATTGAAAACAAAATTCGCAAAACTCAAATCTCATACATTTGATATAAAATAGTAGACTGGCAATATCTTAACTAGTTACTCAACTATATTTTTGTAATGATAAAAATTCAGAAATGGCGAAATTGAATTTTGGTTGAATTCAATTTTAATGCCGAACTCATAAATTCGAAATATTTTTCTTGTTAATAAAAACTAACTTTTTATGTAGAATTTTGAATGTGAAGTGCAAAACTTTTTTGGATTGAGATATTTTTTAGATATTATTTGTGTAAAATTACCAGTTTAATTGTGTTGAAGCAAATTAAATTATTTTACAGCTTGATATGATTTTGTGTTTTTTTAAATTTAACAATGTTTCTTTTCTGATATAAATCAAAAAATTGGGTGGAAAATATATTTCCCATTATTAAAATTTTCTTTTTAAGCAGTTAAAATAAAACTATGATTAGAATATTTTATTTTGAATTTAAATCATGATTGAGATTATTCACAAATTAAAATAAGCACAAATTTCCAATCTTAGGATGGCAGTTTTTATTTTTTATAAATTATTTCTCTTTTTAACGCTCTTTTTTGATAAATAAAAGAGCATAAACGGGAAAGGAAGATTAAAATGTTTGAAAATAATTGAATCAAAAACATTAACCTATAAAGGTGTAAAATAATAAGAAATTAAAAATTTCAATTTCTTTACGTTTTTTGAAACAAGCACAGGTTTTAATTTTTTCAAGTATATTAATTTGCCTGTTTATTTTCCCACAACTCAAGTTATATAATTACTTTCATATAATTTTATTGCAATAAATTATTTATTATGTGCTAAAATGACAATTCGATTCAAGAAGTTTTAGTGTAGTATCGTTAAAATAGGAATTAAATCATGTCCGTTTTTATGTCAGTAAGACTATTGTGGTAAATAATATTTTTAAAATATATTTAAGATACGATTGGGTGGTTATTATAGCATCATATAATTGGCCGGATCATAAAATTTGAAACCGTTATGAGATTCTTGATTAAATGTTTTAAAAATATGAATAAAAAATATTTAAAAGATCATTTTTAATTAAATCATTTCATAAATTGAATTAATCATTATTTGAATGGTTACATTTATGGAACCAAATCACGTAAATATTTTAATTTTGTAAAGAATAAATGGATCAATTGGTTATGCAATTATGTAATTTATATTTAAAAGAAAAAATACATAAACCTATCTTATGTAGGTTACAGGATCGCCAACTAGTTAATTAAAACAATTAAAAAATATATTCCAACTCCTCTGGAATGTATAGCATTTTTATAACATTCAGTTTTTAATCAGTTTATTAAATAATTCTTGTTTAAAATGCCATAAATACATAAAGTATGGAAAATAATATTAGAATCCATCAAGCTGCAAAATAAATTGAATCTCCAAATATACTTTTTCTCAAGATAGAATTTTAGATTATTAAATATCTTAGCTTATCTTACTCTTCTGTACGAATAAATTGACAAATGGACTCGTGATTATAAATTGAAATTTATAAAAAGATCATCACCAATTTAGATTGAAATTCTAAATTTAAATAGAATTTAATAGAACACAATGAATTGGTTTAAAAAAATGTTAACAATAAAAAATGCTGAACTGATTTTTTTTTTAAACAAAAGATTGCTCAAATAATTTAATTTTGTAAAAAAACTATGAATATGTTATTTTCCGAAATTTTGTCCAAACTCTTGTAAAAAGGAAAACACACAGGTTACATGTAAAAATATTTAAAATAGGGTCTATATATATCATGTTCTTTTTATATGCCAAACTTTTATATAATAGTTTAGACTAATAAACGCGTAGCCTCTATAATACTATTTTGAACAGCACGGCTTTCAATAAAAATACCATTTGTATTTGTAAAACTGGAAAAAATCTTTTGATTCATCAATGCAGCATAGGCACAATATTAGCGTTCGTACGGAAAATCGTATAAATAAATGTCGTATTTATAAAAATGAATTGTCTACTTCAATAAAAAGTGAATAAATTTTTATTTCATTCGGGATAAGAAGGAATATTGACAAAATATGGCGTAAGATCATGAAATAGGGGTAAAAAAACAAAATAAATTTGTTGAAATTTAAAAAATAACAAAATATAAATTGATGATTACGAATATAAATTAAATAAAAATGTAAGGAGATAATATTGAAGACAAAATTCAGACATTTAAAAAAAAATAATATAAATGGTTCTACATAAAATTGATAAAAGAACCTTCATACGGATATTAGAACCATATGAAAAAGTATTAAAATTTAAAACACCGGACACACACAGGAAAAAACTATAAATTATCACCAAAAAAAATCGAGTAAAAATATAATTAAAAAAATTGTCGGAGTTGAATTGCATCTAATGAAAGAATACTTTCTATTAAACGAAGAAAGTGAATCTTGGAAGGATTGCCATATCTTTAATGGGGAAGAAAACAACATTTTATATAAAAAATATGGTTACCAAAATAATTTTTATATTAATTTATAAATTAAGTTCTTTTAAGATATGCTAAATATAATAAAACAGATTTAAATTTAAGAAATATTTTGAAAATGCCTCAGATAGTTTAACCATTTTAAGTAGAAACTCGGATTTAATAATATATAAATTAAAATAGAGAGGGGCAGAGTCGATAATAACAACGCTGGATGTATTTTACAATTTAAATATCTTTATTGAACTACTCTATAATATAGAAATAAAATAACTTGAAGAGATTGATACGATCAGCCTTAAAAAAAAAACAGTCTACAAATAATTAATATTAGAAAAGAAAAATTATTAGTTGGTTAAGGCACCATAAAGATTGGATGATGGATTTTATAAAAGTATGTAAATCAAATAACTTTTATAATTTATTCCTTTTTGTCAATACAAATAATGATAATTGAAGTGTCATAGATTCCATAGCGAATATTTATGTTAAACGAAAGAAAATGAAAATAAAGAAACACTACTAATATTAACAATGTTTTTTAAAAATTGGATCTTTTTATCTCTAGTCCTTACCTTTAAATAATTCATCAACTTCAAAATGTTTTAATTTTTTACAAATTCACAAAGACTTTCTGATACAATTAAGATATTAAAAATTAATATAAAAAGATATTTTCACTATCGGCATCATATGATAATTCGAGCTAGTTCAATAAAACGTTGATTTTCTCTGCAACCCCATCAATTAAGATAAAAATGCTCTTTCAGTTTTTGAATTTACAGTAACATTAAATGTGATAACCCCAGTAGTTATAAAATTAGATTAACATCAATATTGTTATCAAAAATATTTTAAAATACAAACTTGAAATGAATTAAAACGTGCGTTTACGAAAATTTTTTAGAATATATTATTATGTTGCATTAAAAAATTGGTTATTAATAATTCAAATTAATATAGTGATTTATTTAGGATTAATCCATTTAAAGACATATAATTACAGGTACTTTACTCAATTAATATTCAGTCTCTATAGCAGGGGTTCCCAACCTTTTTTTACCCTAGAGCACATTCTTTAATATCGACAGGGTGGCGGGCACCACCTATTTTAAATCGAAAAACTATTGCATAAATTTTCATTTTTCCATAAATTATTTTCTTATTTTCTTGTAGTCATAATGTATT
>SGJC01000080.1:0-25565 GCA_009887335.1 Henneguya salminicola | reverse complement strand
GATTAATAGAAGAGAATAATATAATTTGATTTTTTGAATTAATTGGTCCAAATTTTAAAATTTATTATCATTTTACGATATAAACTAAAAAAAAGTATACAGAATATTTTAATGCTATGTAGGATTTGAGGCTTAATAGTCAATACCTCAAATTAAATTTCACAAATCGTTTTTTTGTTGAATTTTTTTTATAGTTTTTTAGTAAGGGGGTAAAAGCAAAAAAAAAATTTCACTTAAAAGTGAATCAATGTCTAATTATTTTTTCATCGAGTTTAATATTTTTGTTATATCTAAAAATTCATGAAATTAAAATTAAAATTTTTTTTACAAATTAAAAGTTCTAAATTAATAAATTTAAAATGATTCATTAACTAAATTATTAATAATTTATTTAAATTATTTTTCGCTTCAGATAAGTCTCTCTTCCCATTGTTTTTCTTCATTAAAACAAATATACATACTATATAATTATTGAAAATATGCTTCATTTCTTATCAAATTATTACTAAAGAAAAAAATGGGTTCATCCCTCAGATTGAAACAAAATAGTATACTAAATATGGATATGGAATTAAACACAATTAATGAAAAATAACAATTATATGCTATTCTCATGTCATTGTATCAGAACATGCTCAAGTATTTCCCTAAACGTAAAATGTTACAACTTTGAAACTCAGGAAGACAAGAAATAAAATATAATTCGTAAAATTAACGTAAATATATTTTTAATCTTCACCTTCGATTTAAAATAAGTTCTTAAATCCCTCAATTTCATGTACTATGTCCTCTAGGGTGCCACTATTGCTTTTTAAGAGGTGTATGCAACTGAGCTGAATTAATATCCTCCATATTAAACTTAATTTATCTAAATATTGATTTTTTAATCTTTAACTCGATTAAATAAATTATAAAAAGACAGAACATACAAAAATAGTTTTGCAATAATATTATACAGCAATGAAATTATATATGAAAGCTTTAGTTTCCCAATTTATAAATTAGTTGCATTTTTAGAAAATATAGGATAAAAAATTGAAAGGATAGGATACAGGATACTTTATAATTTTTTTGAATTTATATAAAATATAAACAAAATTTTTTTAAAACTTCTCATATAGGTATTTAAAATAAAATTTTTACGCATCTAAAAAAGGAAGAAAATTTATAAAAGCAATAGAAAAAGTCAGTTTACTATAAGATTTTTATAAATTATTTTTTTAATGAAAAAATAAAATATCATGATCAATACACAGGCCGTGCTAGCTATATTCGAGTTAATATTAATAGCTAGCTCTGTATATTTTTGGTCTTCATTTTAAAATATGACAATAAAAATTTTTACAAATAACCTAATCAGATTAAATTCATTTTATTTTTATAATTTTCTCATTAATACCGTAAAATTTCGAATGTAACGTGTACTACTGTATAATCCGAAGTCTAGTGTTAATGGGAAAGTTTTCTCCCAAAGACTTCAAAGTGTATATGATATCATATCCAAACATTTCATTTTCTTTAAAAGTTTTTAATCTAAAATAAAATGTCGATAAAAAGATAATAACGTTAAATATCCCAGTGTAGTCCTTTTCCATAAAACATTATCAAATTGATACATCAGTAATATTATCCGAAGAATCCATATTTGCCTCATAATCTCTACATTAATATATTATTATTCTTACCTAAACGGTCGTTATTAATTATGATTCAGAATATTATAAATAAAATTTTAAACGATACCCTGCTTAAGCATGCATTGCATTTATCAAAAATATTATCTTTCGAAAATATATTTACAAAAACATCGAATCTCTTAAGTAAGGGTGAAAATTGCGAGAACAATACCCAAATCCAAATTTGCCTGTTTCATTTATTTCTGAATAGAAAATTTTTTTAAACATCGAATAGTGTCTAATATTATGAGATGAATAATGGATAAAGAACATGTGTAGCTAGGGATTATTAATAAGGATGTAAGATTGGGGCATTTGAAAATTATCTTGTTCCCGGGAGTGTCCATTTCCTATTTTATAATATTTTGTAATATTCTAGTATAATATGCAACCAGTTATTTCATTAAAAATTACTAAATAGTGCATTTGATACCTTGCGGTGGTGTAACTTTAACTTTTATCAGAACTATATTTTAATCCATAAGTAAGAAAACATGCAGTAAAATATTCAAAAATTATTTTAGACAAATCAAACAAATTATCATGCAAAAGGAGAAAAATATAAATTCCCTATTCTTGCTTATATCTGAATATAAAATTATGGACTTTAATCCCTTGTTCCGTATTATTCAAATTTTATTTACTGAATTTATAAAAATATAATATTCTATTTTATTAAGAAAAGAAAATACATTACTTTGGTATATTTTTAAAACTTCAATTCAATTTAAAAATACGAAAATTGTAATAATTCTAACTTGGCCATCGAACCGAAAATAAAACAAATAAAAGTATAGAAAATCAGAATATTCTTCATTCTACTAAGTTGTAACGAAATTCTTCAAAATTAAAATACGAAATTTCCTTTAATAGTTCAGTTTTTATCAACTAATTAAATAAAATACAAGATATAGCCCCATGAATTATTAATTTAAATCGTAATTCGTAAATATATCGCAAAATATTAGCCTTATCTTGAGGTTTTTATTTTTGATTTTGGAGAGCATAAAATAAATAAAATATTGGCTTTTTAATCTTTTTGATTGGGAAAAAATGCTTTCTTATATCGCCTTGCGTTTTTCTCAATATTATCTTCGTATAATATATATGTAATAAAATTGAGAAACATTGGCCTGAGAATACATTGGTTCCTAAGCCCAGTTCATTATTATAGGGAATTCGACGAATTGATTATTGTTGAAGTCAGAATCGTACTATATTATCTATGTCTTTGTAACAAAATTACAATTTACTATTATTTTTTCAAATCTAATCAGAAAATTAGGCAAGAATTTAAAATAAATATTCTTCTACTTCCCACTGTAAAATTTCATTTCAAATTCATAGTTTTATAAATTTGAAAAAAATTATTATAAAATTATACTTTTCCCGTGTGTTATAACAATTATTTATCATCTTTAAAAAAATAATTTAAAGAAGCCCATTTTTGATAAAAATATTTCTTTTTATTTAATATTTAGTTTTATGCAGCATAAAATTAAAACTGCTGCTTTCCAATTTAAACAGCCCGAATGTTATATTAGAAACACACTAAACAACATTTATTGTGAAAATTAAAATAAATGTTTGATAAAAATAGCTAGGTGTAGCAATAAATTCATTGGATGACTTTTAAAGTTAATAAAATATAATTAAATTTTTATAAAAGAAAGTTATTTGAAAAGTTCGAAACTAGAATAAATTGCAAAAGCGTTAATAATCAAAAAGTAAATTAATGAATTGAATTTCAGACAATGAAATTTTTTATTATCTTAAAATCTTAGGTTATGGTACCCTACGACATGAGTTTATTTGTTTATTCTATGAAAATTGAGGTCTAAACTGGATAAAAAATAATGAATGGATATCTTTTGCTAAAACTTACGACTAAGTAAGAATAATTTTTAAATCAGATATAGAGAGCTGGCAATTTTCGAGAGGTCTGATTGTGCCAGGGTAGTTGTAGATCTGTCAGAAATTTATTTAAGATCTAAATGGACAATATTTTGCAGGCCTATTTCTCTTTTATGGGATATAGAGAGTAATAAGTAATTCAGGAGAGCTATTACGATAAAGTTTATTCTTCGCCAACAATGCTAATAATGGCACAATTAACTACATTATAATTAAAATAACATAACAACTTGATTAATCGAAACCCAATCTTTGAATTGAATTCTATCCTTATTCTCAACGACACCATTCATTTTCTTTCCTACCTTAATTTTCTTTTGAATGGATTTATAAATTCCAGTGTCAAAATCAACCTTACAATATTTTTAATTATTTAATGCATTTTTAAAACATTTTGTAGATTTTTTTCAGACCAAAAATAGTTATTATACTCAAATTTAATGAAAAAAATATTTGCTTTCTTGTTATTGCTAAAATTTACAACCAAATATCCTTATCTGAATAGAGATTGAAAAGGTTTTGTCTGAAATATCAAAAATGTATTTTTAAAATTTATTTGTTAAGAAATAAAAATGCAATTTAAAAGCATTCACTTTAAAGCCATGAGTCGAATATAAGCTCAATGCACGATAAATTGTGAAACTATATTATAATTTGGGGCTATGCCACTGTGAGCTAGTTCTTAGCTCATTATTCGGTCATATTTATTCCTTTAACTCTCTTTAAGCATTTACTTTTTAAGAAACACAAAAAAATATTTGTCTTCGGCCTGTCCATTTTTGCAGAAATCGAAGCAATAAAAATATCTTATTTGAATTGAAATTTATCTGTTTATTTTATGTGCGGCCCATAATAATATAATCCATATAACTGCCCGTCAACAAAAATTTATGATAGGTTAACTAATAATTACACTATTTATGTAGTTTTCTATTTTAGACATCTTCTTTGCACTGTCATTTGCTATAACGAAACATCTGCATTTTACTTTTCTATTCTAAATTAACATGAACATAAAGTTTATAGTTTAAGCATTTTTAAACTTTTTACAGAATCTTTTATACCAATTTCATGGTTTACTACATTTATTATTTCATAATAAGTTATGTCAGTTTTTGGTTGACATTTAAAATATTCCATACTTTTTTTAATATTTGAAAAATTTTGGTCGATCAATCCATTTTCTCGTGCATAATTTTATGGTTTCAGTATATGAAATACCATGTGAGTTTCTCGGAATGTTCAGGTATTGAAATAGATAAAGTTTGTAGTTTCAATACTAACAATAAAAAATTAAGAAATCTATAAAGACACGGAGCTGATACGCTTGAATTTGAGTATTTTCAACAGAATTATTTTTTATATCAAAGATTACCGTTATATATATTTGACACTATGCCTCTTCGGATTGATTTCATTGATGCAAGTTAATAGCTACTTTTGTTGTTAAAAAATTTGGGGTTTTCACTTTGCCGTAACAATCGTTTGGCAAATCCGAAAGAAATTTCTTGTGGCATGATCGCCGAGTCCCGATTCATTGATACGGTTACCGAATCTTTTTATACAATTAAATTCTATATAATATACTTTGCTATAAATAATGCATTATACTTTTGATTGCCTTTCCTGATGAAAGATATTGAATGCAACGTAGTATACTGTTGATTTTTAATATAAGAATAATATTGGGGAGTACTTTCCCATCAAAAATAATATAAGCACGAATTTTATTATATTTAAAATACTAAAAATCAATAAATATTATTTAACCAGACCAACTCATAACCTTATAATTTCTAAATATAATTTTATTTCATCCTCATTTTAATAAAGAGGTTGCGAATTTGACATACTTTGAATACACAACGGAGCAATTAATAATTTTAAAATACCACATACCATTATATTCTGGAAATAAAAATATGCTCATATTATTAAAAGTATATTGGCTGTAATGAATTTTTTTTTACAATTATTTTTGTATGTTATTCGAATGGAACGGTTATGCATTGTTTACGATGAGAAATAGTAGTACACTAATACAGCCCGATCTATATTTTGTATGCTAGCCCCGTTATGTTCTACATAATTGGTTGTTTGGAATAAAAAATAATAAACTCGTTCTTGCGATGATCCGAAAATATAAAAATTTGTATAAAATATATTGTTATGATGAATGCATCTGAATTTTATCAGAAAATATTATAACCAGGAAATTTATTTATGTATTAATTTATGTAGCTTTTAATTATTGAAAGATTAATATTGGTCTCATTCTACATCGTAGAAAATAAAGTATAATAAAATGGTACGAATAATTTAGAAAATGAGTAAATCTTTCGTTTTGGCTAATATAAAATGCAGAGATTTTTCTCCAATTTAGGTCGCGTTTACTTTTTACAACAAAAATTGTTAAAAATTAGCCGATTTGTTATATTATTCGATATAATAATAATGGAGATTTTTTAAGCGTGGGTAGGGATGTTTTTATATTTTTGTAACATTATCAATCTATAAATTTTTTATTTTATTTTATTTATTTTAAATTATAACTACGTTAAGAATTAATTTAAATTCAAAAACGCCGTATTCATTTATATATTTGTAGCCTCTTTATTTTTTTCTAGAAAATTTCTCCGTTGCATTCTCAAATAATTTATGGAATTTCTTCTGACTCTTAGAATTTTCTCAGCACAGAAAATTTCTATGTTTTGGTTGTGAGATATATTTTTTAAATTGAATAAGCTCAAAATAATTATTTTTTCTTTATCATAATCAGAGTAACAACAAGAGCATAACGTGATTGAAATATTATATCCTTATGGAAAATATTTTAGATCAATTAGCTGCTGCGATGTTAATTTTATTTTGATAAATCCAATTTTATGATTTTTCAACTTCTTTCATATTCTTTATTCATGTTGTTTGACCCTTCATTTCCCCATATTCTTAAACTTCTTTCATTTCTTCATTTAAATATCGGGGCCTCCGAAAAAAACATATTTGTATCCCTAATATCGTTTTTTATTTGCAGCCAGAGGAAACTATTTCTTTATTTGAGTGGCGTAAAGTGTTACAAATAATTTCAGTTGAAATGGGTGTGTTTTAATATTATCAATGACGGATAAAGACTCTTTTAGTTCTATAAATAAGTTTAAATGCAATATTTCTTAAACTGCAGTCAATTATAATACTTTTATATATTCTCTTTTTCTAAATGATTCTATTTTTTTTACAATCCTTGATTATATTTACACGCTTTCGTTTTTTAGCCCCTTTATACATCATTACAATTTTTTTTGCATGTTAAAAGATTCATAAGGTTTTGCTTGATTTTATGCTGTGCTCTTTTGAGTTTCTACGTTTATAATTTGAGGGAATAACATAACACATTATGTTAAATTTACTGCCAAATAAAAAAAAAATATTTGTTCGTGAATTTCTTTTTGTTAGAGAAATGATCAATGCTTGATTTGATTTTCATTAAAAAATAAACAATTGAACTTCATTCCCTTGGGAAATAAAGAACGCAGTTCTTTTTTACTTTTAAATTATGTAATTAATAATTATAACGCAGCCTTAAAACGAAAAAATTGTTAACAAGAAGTTTTTTTCAATGTCTAATTTTTAATATATTTCCTATATAGTTTAAATTTATTATAAGTTTAATTCATGAAACTTCATTTAATATTCTATGCAACAAAAATATATAATACTTCTAAAATATCTTTAAAAGCATAATAGTCATGCATATAAAAACAAAGCTATAAAATGTGCCAAATAAAAATTTAAACTAAATTTATAGAGATTTCATATTATTCGCCATCAATTTTTTTCAGAGGTCTATAAATTTATACCAATTATAGGGTTTAAACATTCACAGAAGTTTACTTAACTTTACCATAATCACGGAAAATTAAACACATTGCTACATAGATGTGGTAATAATAGCGAAAAATATTGCGATTCCTGGACTTTGTAACTTGAGTAAATTCAATGTTGATTGGTTAATATTTTTAAATTATAAAAAAAAGATATAAAATAAAAAAATTTATTTGAAAATCAAGCCTGAACTTTAACTTTTTCTTAAAATAAATTTTTATTTTAAAAGCGGTAAAACTAATTTTAGTTTTGAGTATTTAGGTTGACTTGCATCACATTTACCTGTCTCCTTTTGGCTTGAGAAGCATGAGGATGTTTAGTAAAATAGTTCAATCGTTAACCATCTCTGAAATATGGTTAAAATATTTTCCTCCAGTTACTCATCCCATATAGCTCAACAATTACTTTATGTTTAAAATTCGGCACCTTATATTTATTCATAACTAACTTAATCTCCTAATTCCATCTTTATATCCAATTCATAAAAATATATACCAGTTGCTTGGCCGAAGCTATATATTTTTTATTCAATCTTTCTTTAAAGAACTAATTGTCCTTTTAACATTGATATTACATTTCACTTGCGTTTATTAAATATTTGAGGGTATGATGCCTTAATTTATTTTATCTGACCTGTCATCCTTAACAATCCAACGGATTATATATACTGACAGATTTTTATTTTTTTTATGTCAGAAATTCATACTAATCTGGCAGAATATTTATTCAAGAATATCGTTCAGTCAAATAATCATAATTTAATTTCCGAATTAATTTAAATATGTCGTATTTAAAACAACGAATTGTTTCTATGATTTAAAAATAAAATTTATTAAATATTCCAAATATTTTATTAAAATGAGATCTAGATTCAAATCTGAATAGCAGTTAACTCTTTCTAAATCACCCTTTATCTTAAATGCCCTTTTTTTTATGTGATAAGCTATTTATTTTCACATCAAATTATTTTCATTTATAATATCAGGACGATTGAGGCTATACTATACTTATTTTAACTGTTTGTGCATCTTATTTAAGTCACATTTACTTTGACCCCTCATCTCGACAATACAATTTGCTAAAATATTTCTTTTCTAATAGAGAATATTAAATTGGTAGTCTCATCTATTATAATTGAAAGGTTTTTATAGTTTTATCTTTTTAGTTTTTTGTTTTCATCCTGAGTAAAAATTTTGCCTTCTGTTCTTAATTTTAGTTAATGCATTATCAAAGCTATTATATTGATAGTTTGAGAAGAATTTATATATATGTTAAAGATAACATATTATCGTGTGCCAAATCCATCTTGTAATAAGGTTGAATTGATAAATCATTTTACGAAATAAATACCCTCCTTTCCATTTATACATAATTTGTCTAGGATTTTCAAAATATATCACAGAAGATTCCAATTAATATGGTACAAAGTTAGAAGGAGTATATTTATTTAGTCTGTTTTATTATTTAAGACATTTTTACCACATTTTAGCAAATTAGGAGAGACATTTGGACAAATTTATCTTCAAATGTTGTTTATATTCAACTTACAACGTATGCACATCTAAAAATATATACCGAGATGCATAATATTAATAGAATATGATTTGTTTTTCTGGTGTGTTCCTTTTTTTTAGATTCAAATATTGATTAATATTATTTCGTGGCGTCCTATTTATGACATCGATCCTAAAATATTATTATTAAGTTAATTATAAGGCATAGGTGGAGCAAAAATATAAATATGGGTACGATATAAGCCCAAAACTCTATGACGTTACTTTGAGGGCGCAACGAGTGTAATTTTCCCTTAGTTTTGTCTAAGTGTTGGCAAATTTTAATCTGATATTAATTTAAGTTATCTCTTTAAAATTAGAAAACCTCTGCCAGTGTCTTTTAATAGATTTTATTATTCCTTCCTCATTAAATATTTAAACACCATTAATTTTTAGCGGAGAAAGGCAAACGTCACATCCAATCATGTCCGAGTGAATGCTAAAATCTCTTTTACTATATTTTTTTCGACGCCCATTAATTTTTTGCTCTTTTGATTACTGAGATAATCTTCTGTCTTTGTTTTCTCTCTCTTTCTCTCAGTATTAAATAAAGTATAAACTTTTAATATTTTCTTGGGAGGCAAAAATTCTCGCTAAGCGAAGATGATTTATCTTAAATCTTCCTCATTAAAACTATTTCCTTAAAAAAAGTTTTGAGCACATTAGAAAGGAGGATATCTAAGCCAGTGGAAGAAATATTAGAAGAATAAGGAAATAATATATTGTATTTTTGTATGCGAAGCTTTAAAATACTACGTTTAAACTATCGCATCGGCTATTATTTATTTAAATTTCACGAGCCATTTGATTAATATTTAAGGTTCAATATAAAACTCTGGCTGACTCTGTTTAGTCTAATCAACCTCAAATGGCCAGAAATTAGGTTGAAAGAGTGCTTTCTCTATTCTTTTTCGTTATTGATGAACAAATTGAAACATGGAAAAAATGCATGTAATCTTTTAGACCATAAGGAAGAGCGGAAAATTTTTTTAATACATTGACCCTGAATTTATATATCAAAAAAATTAAAGCAAAATCATATACTAAAGAATATTTACAGAAATAATGGTTTTTTTTTATAAACAAAATATATAAATTATATAAAAATGTTACATATTTTCAAGAAAAATTTTTAATTGCCCTGTGTTAACTGATATTTTGATGTCATATTTGCAAAATAATGGATGAGATATATAAATTAGCATGAATCAATAATTACATTTGTATATATATTAAAAATAATATAAACTTATAAAAAGAGCTTATTTTTTGCTAAATATATTAAAAAGCTTTCATTTGAAAAATTTTTATTCAATACGTTTAAATATTCTTACAATTTTATAAGTCTGTACTAGTATTTCAATTAATTAACATCATTTTTTACAAGATTCATTCCAAATATTAAATATTTGGAAGATCTTTTTGTGTTTATAATATTCTTCTCAGAAAATAAATTTCATAATTATGATTGGGGTTTTTTTAATTATATTACATGGTATAATTCTTATATTATATTCCGGTATCGTTTAAATGCAGTTAGTTGTATTAATAACTCGTTTTTTTAATTACCTTAATCCTTCATTACATTTTTGATAATACCCTCATTTTCTTCATTTGTCGTTACACGAATTCCTTTCAAATTATTATATAATATTATCTTTTAGCGCTCTATAAATCAAAATTTGTAATATATTCATTATTTTAGAAAAAAATTCTATGTTTTTACTATTAATGAATTTAAAAAGTAATTATCTTAAATATTTTACACATATCTTAATTGAAATAAAATATAAATATTCTTTCTGGGAAGAAAGAGAGAATAAAAAACGTTGAGATTAAAAAGAATTCATTAAAGAATCCATGACTCTTCTTGACAAAGCTTTTTGTGATAAGAATTTAAAATTTTCTTTCGTGTTTATATAATTCATTACTTATAGATTGATTAAGTTAATAAAAAAATTTTCTGAGAGATTGATAGATGATATATAGTGGAAATAGAAAGTTTTGTTAAGGCTATGTGTCACTGTCTGTTAATTAAAGCTGTTTTCTATTCTCCAGCAATTTATTCATCATTTATGTTTAAAATATTTACAAAATAACAAGTAATAAATTATTTGTAACATGTTTAAGAGATTCTAAATAATATTTTATCCAATTTTAATTTATTTTCATAATAGTCTAACATCTTCAGGGATGAAAGAGTAAGAATCTTCATATTATAATTCGTCACACTTTTATATTATCACACTATTTTATTTAAATATGAAAGGCATTAGAATAGCCGATTTTACATGCATCTATATAAAATCCAAGCTAAACATAGGGTATTCTACATATGTTTATTTGGCGGATGCCTTTTTTACTATTAGATTATATGAACAATGAAACATCAAATATCGATGACCTTTCTCTTTAGCATGATTATAAATTAATGTTAATGTATGTTATTTAACAAGCAAATGAACCTATTTAACAAGATCTAAAATAAATTCAAATAATCAATTGTTTTCAAAATTTTCTGTATCGTAGAAATAAACTCATATTCTTAATATTAAATTGATGCGGAAACTTTTTACGGAATTTAGACGTGTTAATGCCTTTCTTAGATAGGAAGCGATCATTTTCCGCTTTTGACTATTTATATTCAAAAATTTATTAAAAGGACTTTGAAATTTCAGATAAACTTAAATTGTATCTTCATATTTTGTGACTGAATATAATTTAGCGTATAAAGCCAGAAAAGTAATACATGTAAACTAAGAACGCCCAGACAACAGATAAAAATTATCCACTTTTCAGAAATTTCAAACAATTATTTGTGTACCGCTAATTATATACAGATAAGTATAACAACCGTTGCTGGTGATGGGAATTCTTCTTTCTTGTTTATTCATATAAATATAATATTTTTATGATATTATCTTTTAATTTCCCGTCTTGATTAACTTCTAAGGCTTTTAGGAATGTGTAAAAAGATAATACCCCTACTTCACCCTCTTTTCTCCTAAATTTTTAAGAACAGTTATGTTGATGGATTAATTAAATAAAACCTGTGTGATTATTTTTTATTCGTAAGGCACAGAAGAGAACTTATGACTAAATTCAGATTATAATTAGGGTGGACAGTGCGTACATATAACGATAACGATATTTTTGATTTTTTGCGAATTTCTCCTTAAAGGGCTTTAGTCAATTAAAATGATAGTTGTTCGAACTGAGGGGACTCGCCGACTGCAGTTACACTCATTAAAAAGGATATCAAAAATATTTTTTTTTCTGAAATTTTTCTTACAACAAACAGATAAGGTGGCATTGATCCTACAATAAATAAAATTATGTTTATAAATTATTAATCAATTTTCTTGTTTCTCTTTTAATTTGATACTTTAATTTTTAAATACAATAAATAAAACATTTTTTTGAAATTTCGAACTGATTAATATATAACTCACAAACGTGTGAAGAATATATACATTTAGACATAGCAGCAAAAGATAAACGCGAAATAGAATCAACTATGCTAAACAATTAATATAAATAAAGTCTTTTACACTCTCTGAGGCAATAATTTAATTTAACCTTCACTCGTGCTCCTACTCAGCAAACACAAATCTTACAACATCTGAAAATTAAAGTAATAAAAATCTGCCATCCCTAAAACAATGATAATGCAAAAAATTACATTTTAAAAATTATTTTAACGAAATATACTATCGATATTAAATCACAGGGGTTTACTTTTAATCAACTGCATTTATTTTTATGGGATCTCAATAGATGACATCGCACAATATTGATGTTGACTTATAATTCAGTCGACATTTTTTTCCAACAAATATTTGGTGTAACTTTGATCATTTCTGGACGAATGCGATTATTTTTTCGTGAACATATTAATAATCATTGAATTTAACATTGTTAGCTTATTTTTCAAATTTGGAAATACCGCTGCAGACATTTTAGACTATATATGATCGATTTCTTATTTTCGAAAAATACTTTATTAAATCTAAGAAATAGCCTGTATTTGATATAACTAACTGCGTAAGTATTAATCATTGCAATTTGCTTAAGTTTTATGCAAAAATAAGTTTTTCCGATTAGTTGTAAATCAAAATCTCAACAAGCTTAATAATGTAGTCAATTATTTTTATATTTTTCGAGTGTAAATACTAGAGAAACTAGTAAAAAAATCAACTATCAACTCTATATACATAACATTCAGTGGTAATATTAACCTTTTTTTTTACTAAAGAAAAAAAATTGATGAAAAAAAGACATATCAATCATAAGGAAGCAAAAAACATAAGTACGCGTGAAAAAGAATGAATCGATTGAAAATAAACAGCTGGGATAAAGAATTGTCGATGATATATTTGATTTGAAATTTGTAATGCAATGCAGAAAGACTTTATTTTAAAACAGTGAAGTTATTATTTTTTAATAGCTGTTTACTAACTAAGAAGTTATTAAGCTATCAACTAATGTGCTGATATCCATGAATTTATAATCCAGTAGAAAAATTTGTTGACTTTAAAGATATAATCCATAAGGGTCTAATACTTTATAAAAGAGGGAGTGTGCAATTAAATCTCTCAATATTTACTGTTGATTGATAATTTTTTTTCGCTTTAAAATCGAATGGTAAGCGATAAATAAATTTTTTAAAGTATCCATAAGAGTCTGAAAACACTTTTAAACAATTGCGATTTTAAAAATCGCAATATAATAATTGCGCATATGCTTATAAAATAAATAAGCTAGAAATCAAATTAAAAAATCAATTTTTTAATTCATTGGTGTCAAGATAGAGAATTTATTTTCAATTTAAGTAAAATAAATGTAAAAGATACATGATATCATAATAAAGCCAGTAGTATGAAAATATTTTTTTTTAAATGTTGTCCAATATCTTTAAATTTGTATATCTTCGGAAAATGTAATATGACCCGTTTTGTCTCTATATTACTATGAGATTGCCCATATAGATAAAATACGTTTAATTATATATATCAAGGTTTTTATGACGATAATATTGAATTTAATGTAAAAACTATGTGTAAGAAGAATGATTTCTTAAAAAATGTAACCGCTATTTTTTCAAGTATTTAAAACAAAAGCAGAGACTTTATTATATTTCTGTTTAGCTATTGTTCTACTTTCATATTATATTCTAACTTTACTAAAGAATATAAAATTGAATAAGCAGCTGTGTTCTTGAGGTTTATAATTCAAAAAAATGATGACCAAAAGCAAACTAAAAAATTCTTTAAAGCTTTTTAATTACCAGTTTATTAAGTGCTTAAAACATAAATATGAACGAGGTTCTTCAAATATTTATTTACGGCATATTTCAAATTATCTACTGCTACTCTTAAAAATAGTTTATTTGAACTCATTTTAATTTTATTTCACAATATTTTAATTGATTAAAGTTTAAAATATAAGCCGAGGTATTAATTAAAATAATTGCTCAATTTTTTACTAACAATGAATTATTAAATTAACAAGACAAACAATCAAAGTAATAATGTTATATTAACTAATAAATATTATTAAAACTGACTCCCAAAAAAAAATAAAATAAAAAAGCGAGAATTTCTCACATAAAATATAGTTAAATGTTCCACTTTTTAAATTTATTAAACAAATCTTAATAGTATTAGATTAATTATGTAAAAAAATGTTAACTACATCCTATTCAAATTATATTTTATAAAATGCGTGGAACATTAACAAATTTATATTGTTTTTTACCATATATTTGTTTTAAAAGAGTTATCCAACAAAATTAAATGCGCTTCTAATAAAATATCTTTTATAAAATATTTTATTGAAGTAAACTGATTTTTAAAAGTATAAACGACTGATATTCTATTTTATGGAGGAAATATTGCAAGTTTAAAATTAACCTTTGTATTTAATAAAAAAGTATTTAAAAAAATAAAATTTATAAAATTCAATTAGAAAAGTTTAACAATAAATTTTGTTTTAATTTGCATCTCAAGCTCAAAAAATGAGATTGATCAATGTATTACATTTAAACATTCAAGTGTTCAACAACAAAAAATTTCTTAACAGCAGCACCATTAATATTTGTTACATTTAATATATTATGTATTTTCTCCAATCTCAAATAAGGATATTTTCCTCAATCTCCTATTTTTTTAAACCAAATAATTTTATCATGAAAATTATTTTATATTTTATCTTATTAGTTTACTAATAAACAATTACTGAAAAAAAATTGAGCAGTAATTTATTATTCTAGAAAAATATAATTACCATTTTTATTTCTATTCAAATAAAAAAATGAAACTGAAGTCGAAGTATTAAAATAAGGATTATATTAGTAAAATATTAAATAATCCATAATTAATATCGATAAGCACCAGGACGTCTTGTATAACTCCGAGGTGGGAATGTAGGTATATGGTAATCGAAAGGAGGGAGAAATAATTGACTTGATCCTATGTCACCTATTTCAATCTAAATAATTATTTAAATTTTCTTTTTTGAAAATTAATAAATTAAATCTTTTAGAAATAAATTAACAGTAGGATATAAGAGATGGTTTAAATTTATTTAATAAATATTGTATAAATTTAATTTATTATTTATTAAATATCTCAAACACCAGAAATGATGTAAGAATTATTTTTCATATCATTTTAACCAAATTAAATGATAGAAATGTTTGATCAATAGCTCACAAAAAATAATGTTTCCTTTCTCACAGAACATACCCCTTCATTTCCATGCCTGGCTCTAAGTTTAATATGAAAACCACCCCCTATCATATAAATATATAACTTTCAGTACATCACTCAAAGTGTCAAGTACCTGACCGCACCTTAACTTTGCTTCTTCATACGGGAAACGGGGATATCATCTGCGAAATAACGCCTCAAAATAAATTATATATTTTTACTGCATTCTCAGGTAATGCTCATCACACTTTTACTGCAGCCAAGCTATCACGTGTTACTCCCGTTGCTTGATGAAATGATTGACCCACGTGATGCCATAAGATAACATGGAATATTAAAAAGTACTATCAAGAATTTGGTACAAAACTCTTTAGAAAATATCAACCTAAATTCAGTTTTGAACTGTACATTTTGCCAAGGTTTCTAATAACGAGCGTTTACCACTCGACCATATTGCCAATATAATAGAGATATATAGTAGCGTAATAATTGTGTTTTTATTATGGGTCAAAAGGATCCTATTTTATTTCGTTTTTCTTATCTTATTTTCTATTTTAAAGGGGGTGGGGGGGATGCATAGAAAAAGTATTATATGCTGTTGAATAATTTACCAAAATGAAAACATCTTTTGATCTATTTTTATTTCAAAAATATAATAGAGTTAATTGATCTTTTGTTCAATTCTGCAAATGGGCTAAATTTAGAATTATTATAATCATATTAGATCAAAAAGTATTTAAGATGTAATTAAATGATATTTTTATGTTGTCCAATTTTAATTTTGTATTTATAAATTATCAAAATTAAAAATTATATATTTTTTCTAAAAAAACATAAATCACATGAATCTTGTGTTTTTAGATAAAATTTTAGTCTTGCACATTATTTTGTATAAAAATTATTGAATTTAAAAACTATAATAGCTATAAATTTCCTACCTGAGTGTATGCCCATGAACACATACTAAGAAAAACCGATACAAATAGCAAATATCCTATTCCTTGCATTTCAAAATATATTCTTAAAAATTGAAGAGATAAATTTTTATATTTATAGTCGTTTTCTTATCAGTTTATTCAAAAATACGTCCTGTTTACTGCGTAGAATATTGAGATAAAAATAATATTAAGACTAGTACAATAATTTAAATACGTAGATCAGATTCTATTCGTTTTTTTTATATTTATAAATAAAGTGAAATGAAAAAATATATTATTGAGGAAATCTATTTATTAAAGCCAACGAATTTGTCATTTTATCCGGATTCTTTAGAATTCATACAATATCTCGTTGATAAATGATATCATTTTTATTCTTAGAAGCGTTTAAAATAAAATATGATAGAACTTAGCAGTATCTTATACATAATAGCCTGTTTTAATAAAATAGAAAGAAAACAAACAAAAGAGATTTTTATCAAAATCCAATAGAATAGTTTTTATTAAAATTTGAAAAAAATTGATGAAAAATATTTTAACAGCCAAATATCATAGAAAGAATGTGTATTTAGCTAGGTCCACATTTTTACTGACGTAGAAGTGTTCGTACCCCATTTTCCTCAGTATTTATAAATATATATTAAAAGTTTTCAATCCTGAATATTTCATTTCATTTTTTATATATTTATAGAAAATGTATGATAACACATAAAAAATAGATTTTGAAATTTCTTACACATCAAACCCAAATCTCAACAAATTTAAAATTTGTAGAAAGGAACCAAATTAAATGAAAATTTATACATACTTAATCATAAATTTTTATTATTGGCCAAGTTACTCAAACTCTTCAATAAATTTTACATTTTAATGCTAACTATAAAATCATTTAGGGATTATAAGCTTTTTATTAATTTGTCAAACTTTGAAAATTAATGAGAAAAAATATTATGTGATATTCAGATCATAATTAAATTTTCAAAAAAATATTTTTGCATGAATAAATTATAAGAGACAAACTCCTTTAGAAAAATATGTCGTTTGAAATATTGATATATATAATAAGAATACATTCATTTTTATACCCATGCCAAGCTATCAATTTTTATCATATATAATAGGTGTAAATATTTAATTTGCCATAAATTAAAATTTTTTTAAGCATCTTACGTTTACTATATTCTGGAAAATGAAATATTATTTATTAAGTGTCTTCTTTTTTTTTTAATTGCATACATGATGATAAATTTTTATGGGTTTAATCCCTGCATTTCGCTAAGCTGCAGTATAACAGAATAATAGTATTAAATATTTTATCATACTTATTAAAATCATTTGTATGAATATAATTCTTTCAACACCATAAATTCTCAATTATAATGAGAAAAATTTATGATTCCACAAATTGACACACTTATATTCATAATTGTTGTCTTACCATATTATATATTATTAAGTAACGTTGATTAAAACTGTTATCGTAAATTGTATCTGGGACATTTTTCCATACTGAAACACTTTTATCGATCGAACTGGATTCACTATCGGTAAACTTACTTATATATTTGATTAATTATAATTTGTGCTTCCTCAATTTATAATCAACATTATTTACATCGTTCTTTATTCGGCTTGGCCTTCCTCGATAAAATCTCATCAATAAATAGAATTTTACGATTAAATTTTCATATAAAAACTATAGTTACACTCAATCTTTTTCACCAATACTTTCTTTCACACTATTTTGGTGCAAAATTAGGAATAATATTTTTTTTATAATTTTCCTTTCTATAGTTCAGAAAGATAAATTTATTCTCTTAAATGGGAGCTTAATAAAGATACATATAATTTTTAAAATTAAAATCAGGGAGAGATTTTGTTTTATTGTTGCTAATTTAGGAGAAACTATAAAACTTATCTTTTTTGCTCTTTCATTTCCTGTACTTTGTCGGGTCAATTAGGCTAAATTGTCCGTCACTTTACTGCAATGTAGTGTTAAATTTTTGGGGTTTACCTATTTATAACAATATTTCCCTTTGTTTAATTCTACTTAAAAGTATCAGGTTTTTCTGAATTTATATTAAGGGGATTTAATTATGTATTTAGCAAAATAAATTTTGGTATAATTTAACACTCTTTAATTTTATCGCCTAACTCCAAAATCTTTTAATTTCTTAAAACTGTCGCTTCTGAGAGCTGCTACCACGCTGAATTATTCCTAAATGTCTCAACTGAATCTTTTTATGATAGAATAATTTTTAGAGAAATAATTGAAGACCGCCATAATTAAAATACATATATTTTGCCTGCTAGTTCAGTTTATGAAAAAAAGAATCTAAATAATTAAATAGCTCTATGATAACGTACTGTGCATATTGGGCCACAACGGTTGCCAGAACTTTAAAAATATATTTGTAGTTTATTATAAATATGAAATAAATATTTTTAGAGAGTAACAAATACGAGTGGGCCTAATATGAAGGAAAAAATCAGAAATATCGTTATCAATAGCGCGAGACCTTATTTTCAAAAAAAAACTCATCAGAAGGCTTGATTAATCATAGTCAAAATTCGATTTTTAGATAGATATGTTGCAAATCAAATATAAATCATCAGCTATACTTTGTCTGTTTTTTATTTTAATTTTAAATCTCTATTTATTAACATTAAATTCAATTATATTTAATTTTGGATTTTCATTTAAACAAAATATTTTTTAAGGGGTTCTGGCTAATTTTATTTATCAACCGTCCCTGATTTTTCCTAGAATATGTTTATGACAGTCAGCAAAATTATTTTTAGAACCTAAACTAAATTTAATAAAAAGCAGCTTTTTGACAACAGCAATAAAATTTTCGAATTCTCTGTCTGTGCGCATGGATTTCAATCATTTTATTATATTATTTAATAAAAGAATTGCACTGAATAACTTATTTTTCTTCAATTAAAAGGATGCAACTATCGACTATGGATCTTATATTAATTTAAAAGATAAAAGTTATTTGTGGCGTACCAATTAATTTCAGAACGATAAAGTTCTTCTTATGTGTAGGAACTACATTAAAACGATCTATGAAGGTAAATCATGATTTTTGTTACACATTAAAAAAATCTTACGCGTCAACATTTTAAATATTTTATAAATAATAAAATCGAAGAAAAAAAATTACAAATCTGTTTAAAAAATTTACACTTTTGTTAGTATGTTAAGAATCTATAGTTGACATGCATTTAAACTAAGCTTAGAATCAATATCTTTTGCTAAAAACAGAAACTATATGAAAACATTGTTCAAGAGCTCAAGCTTATTATCATTATCAGAAAATTTTAATGAGCGAGCTTAATTAAGTTATAAATTAATTTTTTAATTTCTTTCAGATGAACATACAGTTTAATATCTCAAAAAAGACAAATTTTTCCCAATGAAAGATTTATTCAGATTTCACTAATTATAAATATTTAGCTCAATGTAAAAATGTTAAAAATACAAAAATAATTTTCATATTATAATTAGGTTAATATTATCTTTTCGAATAACTGAAGCTAAAAACTACATGATCTCGCTTTTATTGATTATGTAGTGTAACAAAAAAGTTCATATTTATGATTTCAAGAACTGACATATTAATGATGTTCGATAAATCTAGACTAGATCATATATAATTATAGTTTTTCTACCCTGTTATTTATCGAATTATAAAATTATTTTCCAAAAAAAAAGAAAGTGTTTGTGTAATGAATTGCATTCACTATTTTCCCGAACATACAAATTTTGACTTTCTCATCCTTACAAAAATAGCAGAAAAACAATGAAATTAGGAATAAAGTTTACAATATTTATAGTTTTCAAAAGTTCATGTTAAAGGAAAATTTTCCTAAGCATCATAATTTAACGGAATCTTTGGTCGATAGATATGGAGAATTCGAAAAGTCAATATTAGTATGTAAACTACATACTTATTCAAAATATAAAAACAAACACCATTGATAAAATAAATCAAAATTATAACTGATATTATAGAAACCACTCAAAGCTCATTCCTTAATCAAAGGGTGTTAGTGGTAATAGAAAAGGGGTGGGGGGTGTAAATGAGACGGATAGATATTGTTATTTTATTAAGAAAAAAACTATCCCTTTCTAATTTCGTACGACATTTTTATTGAAATTGAATTTTCAAAAATTTTTTTGCCATCAGTTGACTATTAAATTATAAATAAAACATCTCGGATTTAATTTCAATTAATAATTACCAACATTATTTTTAGCTAAATGATTTTTGACAGGTTATTTTATTAAAAATAAAATTAAAAGACAAAATTATGAAATGATTTCTTTCAATGATAAATATAAATGAATTCCTAAATTTATGTTTCTTACTGCTCTCGAGATGCAAAAATGTCATCTTATCAAAATTGTAATTTAAAAAGTAAAAGCGTTAGAGGAAAATTAAAATAAGTTTTAAGAGATATTTTACAAAAGAGTTTTTCCGAAAAAATATGAATACTATTTTGCAAGCTAAAAGTAACACTCTCAACGTGATTAAGACAAGGAATCAATCCTTATTAATAGGTGCCAGTAACGTAACTGCAAAAAAAATATTAATTATAGAATTAACGGTAAGGTTGTTGCAGATATTAAAGAACATTTATAATTTTTATTTGACATTTGAGAGGAATGGCAAAAATTAAATTCTAAATCATGTCCATTCTTCTTTCCGTTTTAATTTTTTGTTAAAAGTTGTAGAACGAATATTCAATTGGATTTTTAAAATTTAGAAAAGACTCATTGATGATCATGGCCAACATGTTCATATTTGTAATGTTTGACCTCCTTCCTTTTTTTAAATTTAAAATAAATGTAAATAAAATTTCAGTTGCATAAAATGAATTAAAAGTTTTACAATCTCTCTTGTGTATTCCGCCTATTCCCACTCTTTTGATATGGCAAATGTTCTCATTTGCCGTTTCAGAGATTGAAAAAAAACAAATTTAGTAACTTAGGAGGAATATATTTTATTTACGTGTATTTTTATGTTAGAATCTCGTATAGTGATAAATTAATGTAAGACTTTGAGCCCTTGAATAGCTAGATAAGATATAAAAATCATTATTTATAGTCAAAAATTCAAGTAAAACCACAGATAATTTCAAGTGATAGATTTCATATGTTCTGACAGTTAAATAATGGATGTCGCCTCCATACTTTGTAAATCATAGCCCCAAAATAGTACTAAAACATTATCTTAATTGTAAAGATTCTGCTATTTCGCTGCTTCACTTATCCCAATGTAATATTCAACATCTAAAAATAGACACACAGACAATTTTTAAAATTGTAAACAATATTTTTTTGTCAACTCCTCGTTTTTTACAAATTTAATTGATACAAGACACAGCCACGAGGTGGCTAAAAAATTTTTTCAATAAAATTGTTCATTTAAATAATTCAAATATCACAGTCTAAAATTTTTTTGTTTAAAGGATTGAAGATGTAAAATTTTGATGTTTTTGCCAGAAAAAAAGATGAATATAATATGGTCATCGCAATTTTTATTCAATAATTTTTTAAATTGTTTTTTTCTTTATCTGGTTTCTGTTTTAGTGAGCCTATTTCTGCCTAACAATAACCACTACTAAGAATATGTAATTCCAGCAATCGCAAAACAATAGTCCCATTTCCATGAAAATTTTTAAAAATACATGAAAGGTTTGTTTAATTGATAAGCGAATTTCATACACATCTATTTGATAAAATAATATTATCCTCTCTTCTATAATCTCTATTTTGTGCTGAGAGTAGAATTCACATATTATTTTATTAGAATCTATTTATAATTAGATATCTTAAGTATTTTAAACGGAATTTCTTAAAATAGGAGCTCACACAGCTCAGAGATATATAAAAAAAATCAAAGGTTTAAAATGTAAATAATTATAAACAAAGTAAAACGAGTTCTATTGCTTTAAAATATATTTTAAAACTCGAAAAATTATGAGAATCATAGAAATAACTAACGCAGGTGTTTATTGTAACTTTTCTTTTATGTTTATTCAAATAAATTGTAGTCAACTTTATTGGTGTGTAAAGTTTAATATTTAAAATTTTTATCATATTATAATTGATTATTTGTTTTATAAGATTTTCTCGCAGAAATATAATTATCTGCCATGGGATACTAAAAAAGTATTAATGTTCGGTATTATTTTGAAAATTGTAAAAATAATATTGATATAATTAAACATAAAGTACAAAAACACAAATTATCGCTCTTAATAAATTTTTATATCACATATTATTTATTGAATTGAGATAGAAATCTTTGATTTTGGTTTAAACAAATATGTTCTTTAATTTAGAATTATATGCATTTTTGATTAATATAAGGGCGTAAAAACTAGATTCGATCTAGAGAAGTAATGTTAGAAGGAATTTAAGAAACGTTCTAAAACACCAGGAGATAAAACTAGTAAATATTATGGAAACACTAATATTTAATAAAACAGAATATTTTTATTGAAATTTAATCACTGACATATATCACTTAGACAGTTTATTTTAGAATAATAAATTAAAATATTTCCGTTTATGTCTATAAAGTTTAGGATACATACCTTAAATAAAAAATGAAGAGAACAATAATGAGAGTTAACAAAGCAAAAAAGGGAATTATTATTCTTTTTTTATAGCTCTATTAATTAAAATTAAAGATCAGTTTGACCAATATAAAAAAAAAATTACAAAGAGAAACAAATATTTATATAAATAAATGGAAAATTATGACTTCGGTTGATTTTTGCTAAATTGTTCGTTTAATAACATTCACGTTATTTTTTCGATAAATTAAAATCTTTTATTTATCAATAACCTTATATTATGATATCATTTGTATTTTTAAATGATATTTAAAAATAAATAAATTTACATAAGAAATATTATTTTTTTTATAAGAAAGTCAAACAAGATACTTTAATGTTAATATAAACAGAGAAACGGGTTAGAAAACATAAAAAAAGCTTTTTAACGCTTTAAATTGCAGATTTGAAATCGGCCTACCGATTTGATATCCGGTTGTTAGATATAGAGAATTAAAAAAAGATAAAGGATAAATAAAAGATGTAACCACGGTTCTCAAAATATAGTTTTTATATTACTTTATGTTATTTGTAATAAAATTTTTAAAGGTAAATTATGAGTAAAAAATTGTTTTATGGAAGAATTGTGTTACTACTATACAATGTCATAACAAATAAAATATCTTCCTATAAGGTTAAGATCATAGTTACTCTACTTCCTATTCTTATACATTATAAGAATTTTTTTTTTAATCTGATATTAAGTTATCCCTGTAATTATTTAAAAAAATAGTTTGTTTTTATAAAATAATTGACAGAAATAACTTAGTCATATGGCTAAAGGGGTAAATCTCCTATAAACTGCTTTGAAATATAAAAAATAAATAATGGATTCACCAGACACTTCAGATACTCTGGCAGAAAAATCTATCCTAAAAATATCTTGAGGATGATCATAAGGAATAGTTATGCAATAAACGAAGAGTATGAATTAAAAAATGGAGTCCCGACAGATGTAGGTTCAATCAATGGCTTCTTGCGTTTATTTAACGAAAGATATAAAATGTATGATTTATTTTTATATGTTTTTACGTGACATTCTAAAAGATAATTGAAACCCTTATTAACCACTAGGTTAGTTTTTAGAAAAGAAATTTAGTCCTCATTATAAAAATGGCATAAATGAATAGTATTACAAAACTTGTTGTCAGAATTTTTGGTACATCAAACTTTTAAACCGCACAATGTTTGTAATTTGAGAAAAAATCTTACACCAAGCCTTATTTATTTCGAAAATAAGTTAAAAATTAAAGCTTAAACCTCAATATAAGAGTTAAACCAATAAGAAACACGTTGACTTATCAGTTTATTTACCCCCATATTTCGCAATATATTAGGCAGAAATTAGCGATACCCACGTAAATTGGTATATTCGTATATCGATACAATTCATAAGTACATAAGAGGGATAGTGCAAATTTAAAAATGTATTCAAATTTATTTCTATTTATTAAGAACTCTTAAATTATTTTTTTCAATTATAACACAAAAACGATTTTTCTTAAATGCGAGAAAATATCTGATCTTGAAAACTTATAATTTAGGATATAATATATCAAAATTTTGTTATTCTGTGAATTTTTCAAATTATATATTGAATCTGTTGCGAAATTAGGAGAAAATCCATGACATAGTATAGTATAATTTCTCAATTACAAAAAAATAAAAGCTTCCACAAAAAACAATATCAAACGCGTTATTGAAAATATCCATACCTGAAAATACCTAAGGTTTTTAAAAGCACATCTACGAGTTGTTGCGAATAGCACTAAAAATATACCGACTTCTAGTATGAACTAATACCAATAATTGAAAGTTATTAACCTCGAAGAATAAATTGTTAAGAACCAACTCCCAGTTTAAGGAGGCCCACACGTATTAAAATTCCATAATTTTAAAAGCATTGCATTGATAGAACTAACTGCCATATGAAAGCTCTCTTTAGTAAAAATCTCCCAAATACTTCACAGTAGATACGATTTTTTGTATTTCCAGCAGATTTTAAATTATATGAAAGAAAATTTTTATTATAAAAATTCCCTAATCAAAAAAATGAGTCAAAGACAATAGCCCTAAACATAATTGAATATTTAAAATATTATTCCTAAAGAGGAAATCAAGGTAGAACACTAAAAGAAATTCGATACTTATTTTGCGAGGGAAATATTTGGTTGAAATGCACTTGGGGACCCCCCTCATCTGTGATTATTTCACTCTGATTTTAATAAATTCTTACTCAGGATGTCGTATATAGTATGA
>SGJC01000079.1:0-27021 GCA_009887335.1 Henneguya salminicola | reverse complement strand
ACGTCTACAAAAAAAGCTGACAGCGACTAAAGAAATATAGATGATAGGTTGGGTGGATGAAAATTGCACGATTTCTTAAAAGACTATCTCTAACAAATGTATGCAGGAATTCGGTGTTAGGATTTGTAAATCGACAGCAGCAAGCATTTTGACGGGCTTTTATTATACGTTAAAGCGAATTTACATTGTTCCTACACGTAAAAAGACGACAGAAATCATTGATTCCCCCGTTTGTAATACGCTCTTAGATATATTAATCGTTCAAGTAGATGTTCTTAAAATAAAATTGTGTTTATTAATGAAGTTGGCTTCAATGTTTCTTTAAAATGTTTTATGGGTCGATCTGATGTGGGAACATTAGCCAGTGTATCAGTTCCTGCAATATGATTGAGAAATATTTCAATTTGTAGTGTCATTAGCCGATCAGGAATCCTACTATATGAACCACGCCTTTATGAATATAATTCTTCTAGTTATTCGTGTTTTTTACTAACACTTATGAAGCGATTAAGAAGCAAAAGAATGAAAAATACGATTCTAATGATGGGCAATGTCAGATTTCACCAAAGTGTGGAAATTCAAACAAAAATTACCAACACGCAATTTGAACATATGTATCTTCATCCATATTCTCCATTTTTGAATCCGATTTAAAAAGGTTTTCTAAGTGGAAGTAACAGGCTATACGCGCGAACCTAAACAACGAAACAGAACTTATGAATTTGATTGAACATGGATCAAGCATTAATTACATATGAGAATATTTAAGGCTATTATCGAGAATGTTTTCATATATTAGTAGATGTATCAACCGAGAAGAAATATTTAATTAAACCTTATACTTTCAATTTTTTTTATTTCCTACAATTAGTTTTACTTCTGTTTATTTCTTGTTACATAACCCTAAAACTTGCCTTTTGTTATTGGGAAAATATAGAGAATAGACATAGTAATAATAATTAATAATTAAACATCTAGCTCCTACAGTTAATATTTATACTATTCTCAAAATTAATATCGGGGTTTTTGATTCTCTAAATGTGTGAAAATATAATTCTAATATTTTATTTTGAGTGAGACTAAGCGCAACATAACTTAAAATTTTTCATACAATAATCCTGTCGCATATAAATTTTACGTAAGATTTTTACATCATTAGTATTATATATTTACAAAACTTTTCGAGATTTAAGCATGTCTATTTCAATTTAATCTGTATAAATCTGATTCAATTGTGGCACTGTTAGAACTATAACGCATAATTATTCACGAACTATATTTATATAAATTGCTGTCAGTTTAAATAATGTTAAATCAGGTTTGAACGACGCTGAATAGATATTGAACCATGTATTTAATATTTTATAAAATATGTCTTCATGAGCAATAATAAAAATTCAATTACGCATTGGGTCTTAACAATTCATCGGATAAAAGTCAAAATCCTCGCTGTATTTTAACTGTCTTTATACCCGAATCAATAAAAACACCAAAAAAAAATAATTTTAATTTATAATATCAAAAATAATAAAGAGAATCATACCATTTATGTTTAAGTTTTAATGAAATGCTCAAAAAAACGAAAAAAATTTTCATCCCATTCAAATATATTTCCCAGATTTTTTTAATAATTTTTAATCCTTTTTATTGCTAAATGCCGTTTGCGACAATATAAACGCAATCAATTGATTATTACAGCTTATAACCCATATTCACACTAATAATCTCTAACTTAATAGGTTTGCAATGATACCAAATGTTATTAGTGTAATAAAGTTCGTCAAATTAAATATCCACGTAAACCTAAATAGTGTATCATTATTAATTAATTGTTTGAAGCTAAGAATTTTTTTAGGGGCTATTTTATTAAAAAGCCACAATTTATAGGCTTTTTACTAAAGTTAAGCCAAACAAAAAAAATTTTTAAACCCATAGTATTCGGTATTCTAGACGATATATTTCATGATTTACAGGAAACAAAAAAATTTTTATTGGGCAATGAAATTTTGCAAAATTCCCGAATTTGTGAAAAGTACGGAAATTCATCCAGTTTAATAATATTAAAAATTGGCAGTAATGAGACCTTGTTGTGTCGATGCCAAAAGGCTGGATGTCAAGCAAGATCTAATATTACTTCGAGTAAATTAGAACTGAAGAAAGCCTTACACGCGATTTACTTATTATTACTTGACGTTGACTATAAACAACTGTTTTTGGCACACGGATTATCTTCTGCACCAATTTCAAAAATTAAAAAAAAAATTTTACAATGTTGTATTATTTACATGAAAAAAAGGCCAGTTGTTATTGGTGGATTGAATGTTATAGTGGAAGCCGATAACGGTGTTAAGTCGGAGAGGGATCATAAGAGAGCCAACGAGTACAGACGATTCAACTCCGTCGACTGTATGGATAGTTGGCTTGATTGATCATTCACCGGAGAAAAAATTTTATTTAAAACGGGTAGCAAATCGCAAAATAACTACATTAAGTCGATTGTTAGAAGATGCAATTTATGTTGGAAGCAATCTTTTTTCGGATGGATATCCTTCATACCCAGGAGTAGCAAAAAACCTGGGTATTTCTCACCACGTAGTGAACCACAACAATGGATTTGTAGCGGCAGACGGTACGCATACAAATAATATCGAGTAATTTTTGGTCGCATTTGAAAAGTGCGATGAGAAAAAAAAATGTCGTAAAACGAAGTAATATTGATGATTGGTTGGTTTTTTACACTTTTAGAAGAAGATATTTGATGCATTGTACAAGAGATGAATTTTTCCTGATAACATTGAAATCCTTAAATATTACCTTAATTAATTTTTTTTTGAATGATCTTATTTAATTTAATATTTTTTTTACAAAAATTCAAAAAGATTTTCTTACAAAATTTTTCAAAGGGGGGGGGGGTATTGCATTTAGACATTTTACTAAAAAAAGACCCCCTTTTTAAATGTTTTGCAGTTTTTTCCATTCTTTTCTTGTGGATAAAAAATTATTTTTACTTTTAAAAATTTGAATTGTGTTAAATCAAAATATTTTACCTTAAGTAAAAAAAAGGTTAAATTCTGATGGTCCAGGTAAAGACAACATAAATGGCCCATACTGTAATTTTTACAAATAAATATTAATAGTTTACATAGTAGGAGGCAGACTAAAAATGATCAAGAAGAAATTAGAGAATTTTCATTTATCCTTGATTAAAATATAATTAGTAATGCTGGAAGTTTTTGCGTAATCCACAACAAATCTTCAACTCTACCGATGTATAAGCAACGTTATTATTTTTTTTAAGCTTTAATTATCAAGGTTTAACTAAATTTAAAAAGGTGTTTTACGCAGTATAAAAGGTTTAGAGTACTTTTTTGATAAACAAAAAAGCTGTGACGCAGCTGCGACTGCGTAATCGGAGAAACAATTCTTCAATTTTACAAAGCATTTTGGAATATATTGATTAAAATTAATAATAATATCTATATTATAAAAAAATAAAAGAATGCACAAATATTTAATGGAAAAAAATTGCGTGTGCTAAGTTCTCCCACATAATCAGATTTACGACCTCTGTGGACCAATAGAAAAGCGCAAGTTTTTATAAGATAAATATTTTATGCTAAATCAAAAAATAGATAGTTAATAATTAAAATATAAGAAATATATATTTTTTACCTCCTTTGTTGATTTTTAGTACGATAAAAACGTATTTACAATACGACCACAAAAATTTTTAATCGGGCGTAGAAAAGGCGAGGTATGTTTTAATGATTTTTTTTACTCAAAGTCATTAAATTTACAAAATCACATTTTTTTCCGGAAATCCGTAAACCCTTATATCTCTCTTTAAAGAAGAGTTTCCTAGTCTTGCACAAAACGCGAGTCAGATGTTCTACTGGCATTACTGTTCAGACTATCAATAGTAGTATGAAGACCTAGCCAAATCAATTATCTCATGTAAAATCGTAATAAAGTGGTGTTGAATTGTTGGGGAGTAGCTCAACGTCGTCGTAACGGTACTCCTTTTTAATAAAATCTATCTATTCGATAATAATCCTTTAATATTTTGAATAATTCTTAAAACATCGGCATTACAAGCTGAAAGCAAGTCATCCTTATGTTTGTGGGTTATCTCATTTTACCATACTCAAAATAAACATACTGCTCCTTTTTTTAAATTCAATAAAATATATTAAAATTGATTAAATATCCCCTATTTTTGAAGCATTAACAATCCGATCGATTTCATAACAACTGCTGTTCTTCAATATTAAAACATCATCATAATAAAATATCAATAGTGTGATTTGTTGTTGTTCTGGACTTGATATTCTGCAAATTGCGCAAAAAATTTTAATATTTTTTTGAGTAAACAAATCGAAGTAATATTTCGATAAAAAAATTTTTTATCATTTTTTTTTATTTCGACATTTTATTTAAAAATCGTAGGAATAATTAATTTTTTGGCAGAAAATTAATTAGCCGAAACATTATAAGAATATGCCAGTAGCTTGGTCAGAGTAATATTAAAATAAAATTTTTAAATTATGTGATAACTGTATTTATAATTAGTAATAATGTGCCACCCCCAACCCCAATTGAATTATTAATTCTCGACATTGTTTTTTTTAATTTTTCGATTTAATCAATAATTGATTTTTTTTAATAATTATTTATAATCCGATTTTAAATATCCTTAAAATTTTAAAATTATCTTCTCTGAAAAGCGAAAAAGAACTTATTTTAACCTAAGTCCCCTTTACAGACTAAAAAGAGAAAATATTATAAATAATTATGTTTCTTGGAGATGTCTCACATCAATATGTCCAAGCTCAATGCACAAAAAACGAGATAGAAATGAGATTTTAAACTATCCAACTGTTCATAACCGTGTTGCGAATCCAGAAGACTTGTCTAAGAGACGAATTATTTTTGATGTTCAAATTAGAGCAAGAACCCCCACAAAACCTCCTAAAAGACTACTCTCTGACTGTCTAAGCCGACGTATTTCATCAGTCTCGCGTTTAATTCCTTCGTATAATTCTTTGCAGCGAAATGTAAAAGTGATTCGACCACATATTAATTTGTCCATTACTATCCCGGTAAATGCAGCACACCAAAATATCCCTGAGCAATACAAAATTAGTTTCAGAAATGAACATTTTCTATTATATAATGGTCGCGAAAAAGAAGGAGAAAGATTTATCCACTACGCAGCGCCTCCTAAACTTATTATTTTGAGCCTGAGCTCAAACATTTACTTTGATCCCAACTTTCAGTCCTTTTTTTTCTATTATTGTTTGTTAATTACGGAGAATAGAAAAATGTATTAATTAAATGTGTTTTTGCGTTTTTAGAGCAAAAAACTTGAGATAATGTACAGAAGAGTTTTAGCGAAAGTCAGAGAAAATGTTGAAATTACATAAGAAACTGCCATGTGTAATTTTCAGATTGCATCGATCAATTCCTTTACGTTTTACAATCAGACACTACCATTGACCGGCTATTTATTCCCCTTCAGCCAATGTATTTGACACCATATTAAAGGGGTGAATTATCAATGTTATACCGAGATAATGAAACAGCAACATCAATCTTTAAGATGTTTGCGCTTTTGCATTTATTCAAAAAGATAATTTGTTCGAGCGTACGAATATTTGGAATCACGTATATGTCATTAAAAGGTTTAATAATAATTCTGAGAAATTCTGAATTAATTAGAAAACATTTTTATCGGAATCCATTGTCGCACAGATTGTTCTTAGCCTTTGTTTCCCTTTCAATTATTGAATCAATGCGAAAGAACTTAAAATGGACTAAGTCGAACTAATAATGAACCAGAAGGTTGGCATAATGCATTCGCACGCCTGGAAGAGAGAAATTACCCAAATATTTGTAATTTTTAGTTTCTTTGCAAAGAGGGCTGATCTTTGTTGATATCAAAACTGACACTACCCGTGGGAACAACCATATGAAATACAAGGCCTGTTTACAATGTAATAAATTGACAATTAATTGAGCTTATGAAACGATGTAACATAATTTTTATTACAACATTTTGAAAACAAATGTCATATATTTAACGTTTTAAAACATAAGCCTGTTGTTAATTACAATTTTTTTTATTGTATAAATTTTAAATAAAATATATTTGTCAGGGCTTAAATAAATCTAATTTAAAACACAACAAATTAATTATATTTGGCACCATAAATATTAACGGAGATAAAGGATATGTTTTCTTTTCAATTATTTAATAAAAATACAGTTTTAATCGTGAAATTCCTATTTTGCAAACTTTCGAGTGCGAAATTTCAAGCCATTTAAAAATCTGCACAAGGAGATGTAAAGTATTACGCCTAAAAATATAATTTACGTGTACCTGTTAATTAGGATTAAGATTTTACTAAGATACAAATTATTCGTCAAATTTTAAACCTTTACATCTGTAGTATATTATGAAAAAAGAAAATTAACTGTGGTAACAGCGTTAATAATGTTTAACGGCGAATGTGTCGAATCCGAATCCTTCAACGGTCCATTTCGAAGCCTTAAAATTTGTCCCATGCTTCCCAAAAATAAAAAACGAAAATATTTAAAAAAATAAAATTGATACTTTATAAATATGAATTCCATTTATTTTTATAACTTTATTTATAGGATTATATTAATGGGAAAGTAGTTTTCATCAGATTTACAAACTTTTCCCGAATATACCTTATTTTTGGTAAAAGCGCATTTCAACTGAATTCGAGATTAACATAAAGCAATGCTCCAATTTTGTTTTAATTAAACTTCATTTTTGAAAATAAGGATTTTCACACATAAGTTGAATTAAATGCCTAACCAATTTTTTTCGTGAAACGCAAAATCCGCGAATATTTTTTTCATATTATCGTAACTTTTTAAAATATAATAATATTATTTATAATGTATTAAGATTTTAATTTTGATATTTTACAATGCATTTTTTACAAATAATATTTTAGTATTTACATGTATTTTCCTTTTTCCCCTACACATTGTTAATCTATTATATAAATAATGGTTAGAACGAATTTAAAATTTTTGGCATTTTAACATAAATTTACTAAAATATTAAAAGTTTTTATGAAAATTCTGTTCGTAAGAGCCTAGCCTTGAGAGTATCAGTTAATCTGTTGATGAAAAACAATTTTCCTCAAAAAATTTATTGAATGTTATTTATTTATTTAACACAAAAATTCTATTTTGTTTTCATTACAATTTTACAATCGCCTAAGACGTTAGTAATATTTTATTAAATTAAGAAAATCCAACTAATTACAAAAGAGAAGTCAAAGCTGTGCATCATATACTATTTCTTTTTTTCGAAAATCGCCCGAAACAAGTTTACAGCTGATCAAATGAATATGTAGTTTCGATTGTGCCCCCATCTTTAAAAACAAATGCAACATAAATCAAAAATTTTATCTACACTCATGTGCCTGGTTGCGATGAAATAATCAAAAGAACAATTGATCATGAAATATATGTTCACGTCACCCCCGTGTATATGTCAAGATACCAAGGATATTATTTTTTCTGTGATGCAACATTTTTCTAATCGTCCGATTCTTTATATTCGAAGAGAACATTGTACAAGAAGAAATATCTAAAAGCATCGAAAATAGAACAATCGTGCAATTGTTGTTATTTCTGCACAAATATTTATCATCTCTAATAAATTTATATTCAGACATATAACGTGAATTTTATTTTTTAAGACAACGAAAATAATTTTTCAAGAGAAGGGATTATTTTCCCTGCAGTCAATAATTGAAATCTACTAGTTTATTTTATTATGGTATGTTACATATTGTACCTCATCTTGTTTGAGATGTTTACCATTCACTCAAAGTTTCAAAATTTTTATTTCCAATGTTTAATTGGAATAAAAAGATGCCGCGTGCTACGATCTTACTTTGCTAAAGAAATCATAACGCTTTCATTTATGGCTTATTAATTCAGTGAGCAACTACGAAGTTGTTTTCGTCAGTTCCTATAGGGCACACTTTCCTTTCGTAAATCCTACTTGTTTTTTTATCATTTATGTCAATATGTTTGAAGAACGATGCCAGAATGGAGTTTGATGAATAAAATCCGCATGGAGAAAATAATTTATCTCTTGTAGAACTACTACCTTTTCTAGGCATACTAATTTTTCCAGGTATTTTTAAATATGGGATAAAAATAGGACTTCTAACTCGAATGATAGTCCTGTTAGAACTTCCTATGATTATTTCGAAGACGCCTACTAAGTAGAGAGGATAGTCGATAAGAAGAAAATCCAAAGTTTATTATCAACCTCTTGAATCCGTTTGATAGAGTCGTACAAAATCAATCCTCCATTAACAATCATGTTGAACGATACCAACTAACCTTTTCTTCCATGTGTGGTTCAGATCCTTAAATATAATGAAATTCATTACCAAATTAAAAGACGAACAGACAAAATCAATGTCTAGTTAAGCCAGAATCGTGTTAGGATTACCTCCCATGTATCCAGGTAAAGTCAAATATGAAAGAATAAAAATCATGCTTATAAACATTCTGGCAAGATTGGATAAATTAACTGATCCACAATTTTTGAGGAAAATAGAGAAAAGATTTAATTTCTTATATGATGATAATAGTCATAAATAATTTAGAATATTTCTCTTCTTTATATAGCGTTTGAATAATAATTTATCATTATGTCAATGAGGAATATTTATTTTTACAAATAATTGAGGCTAAAGGGGTATTAAAGTCAATTTTTAAAATAAAATATTTACGATCTCCTTTTAAGAAATATATGTCAAGTGCAATCGGATAACTGCATAAATCTGTTAAGGGCATAGCTCATTATCAGTCCTGCCAGAATATGTATCATTTTGATAGAATTCAACTTCTGATATGTGAATGCTGCATAGGTGCATACATCGGATATGTACATAGCTAATTTAACCCCCAATCGGTATAAAAGCCTTTAAATTGCTTCGCTTTGGTGTATATCACTCTCTCGTGTTTGGTCAATAGCTATGTCTAATAATTAAACATGTGTTATATTATTTGCACCTTAATTGCAAATGATTAGAGTTTTATGTCCTAGAATAATTTATTAAAGACATAATCAAGTTTATGATTTGTGGATAATCTACATCCTCCCTGCTAGGGTTTAATACGGAGTTATTATATATGATTGATCAGTTTTGGATCATACTATAATTAGCGTTCGTGTAAGGGTTAAAATATACTTTCAGAGTTTAACTTATATTCATATGTATTTACGCATATCTCTATTTATTGTCTATTTTTTGTAAGTATATTGTTATTCATATTTTATTATTTACTGCCTTATATCGTCAAAAACGTTTGAAAATATAATTTAATAATACTTCAAAATAAATTATTACGCATACTTTATTATTATAAAGCGGTGGATTGTGGCGAATTTTGTCTATACCTCTACATGTAGTCTTCATACATAATAAAGGCTCCCCTCCCTCTCCCTTCTGCCCACTTTATAAAATTATTTTCGATAAATCTCGTTTTTCGTAAAATGGCAAAGCGTGTATGCAATACTCTGGCATTAACTCAGCGTTCCGACGAGCTAAATCGACAGCTAAAAAGAAATATCAAACATCAATTTCATCTTTGTACAAAGTATATCAAAGCCAAACCCCAAGAATTAAAAAAAATAATAATAAAATTCTGTCTAACCTGCAGAAAAACATTAATGCAGACAAAATACAAATGAGTAGTGTAAAATCTAAAAATGTTGGAAACGCGTTTGAAAAATGGTTTTTTTAAGCTCGAGCTCATCATCTTACTATTAGAGGACATCTTTTGATTCAAAGAGCTGAGCTACTTGCGCAGAATTTGGCTTAACGGATTTTAAAGCAACAAATAGATAGCTGGAAAGATGACTAATACGAAACTCAATCAACTTCCAGAAACAGCATGGCTAAAGAGATAAGGCGTATGATATAGGTGCAGAAAGATATACTACAAATATTTGGCCTGACATTTTCAATGCTATCGAAGCACTGCTTTAATAGCGCGCGATTCCAGATAAAAAAATGTTATTCAAAGATGATGGAGCTCCTGGATCAAAGAAAGCCATATATCACATGACACTGCTACCTGCGAATATATGAAAGGCAGCGAAAAAATTGAACAGTTGACGATTGGCAAAAAAAAAACCCAAGATGTTTAAAAATGTGAAAATCTTCTTGTTGACCATAAAGCTATCATCAATGTCTGGGTGACTACAGACATTTAAAAAGATTGGCTAAAAATATTTATGATAAAATGAGAAAAAAAATGGAAGAAAAATTATTTTGTTGTGCGATAACTGCGCACCTTATGTAGAAGATCCTAACCTGACCAATGTAAAGTAAACTTTCCTTCCAACAAATTCAACATTCTTGATTTAGCCATTTGATCAAGGGATAATCGCAAACTTCAAGAAGCACTACAGATCACTTGAACCATAACGTCTGTTAAATGACATTGATTCTTGCCTTTTGTCAATAAATAGAGCAGGAGGATTGCGAAAAAAATTAACCGCTCTGGATTCTATTAACATATAGCGACTAGCATTGGGAAAAGTTTTGCAATCAACAATTGCCAACTGTTTAAAAAAGGCAGGATTTTTTTTGCTGGAATAATGAAAAGGAACGAAAATATAAGAAAAAAAATTATAAGATGCATTTTATATTCCATCTAACATGAAATCTGACGAGTTCGAAAGTTTAGCTAAGTAGATAATGAATTGCCAGCAGAAGAAGAAATTTACAAAACTGGTATTATTAGAGAATTGGAAAAGTAAAGTTTTTGCCTGAGTTAAAGCAGTGATAATAAAAAAGACGATACTTTGTCAAATTTTGTCTCTTATTTCCTTGCTAAACAGTTTTTAAAAGACGCTCGCAAATTTTTGAAAAAAAACAGCCGAGTCTTACGAATCGTTTTACAAATTAGATCAAATAATTCATAAGTTGAATTTGAAAAACACCTAACAAACTAGTCTTTATGATTTTATTTCCTGAAAAACAAACTAGCCATAAATAAATAAATATATTTTATTGTGATTTTTTTGTTTTATAAATATTATTTGTATTTTTTATGGGTACACCTATACATTTTATATACACGGATGTAATATCAATTGCTATTATCTCGTTTCGAACTCCGTTTGTACGCATACTCGGGTATAGTGCATACCATCATCTGGTCCGGCGTGTATGCACTTATCCGGGTTTGACTGCAATTGGAATTTTAATGGTCTTAAGGTTGAAAGGGAGAATAAATTAATGTAATAATTTTATTATTTATAAGCTCAATGACATTTTTTTATTTAAGAGATTCTGCTCATTTGAAGCGAGTAGAATCGTTATTTTGAACTTAAACTAAATAAGAAACTAGCCAAGCATATATAGGCAGTAGTTAGGTGCCCTGCAAGTTTTTGTCTTTCGTGCCGGTTGGACACCGATTAAAACAAAGCTAACCCAAATATATATTTGAAAAATCGAAATATATCAAGAGATTTCATTAAGTTTTCCACGTATATTTCAATTATCATCCATAAAAATCCGTTGGGTCATTTTTCAGATTAGTTACCGAATATAGTCTCTAAATCATTCATTACAAATTCTTAAGGGCTTTTATTAATTAAAACAAAAAAAATAGCAAACAATTTAATTTTAAATGTTTGAAATCTTTACTTGCTGTTTATAATATTATAAAGAACTCGTCTGTTTTGAAACAAAATATAGTTATAGTCAATTCTTTGGTAGTTTTTAGATATTATCCTCAAATTTTTTTTACTTATTTATTGGATTTTTAAGAGCGAAATTTGAGCAAGTTTAAAAATCAAATTTTAGGTTTAAAATCTTTTGTGGTTTTTATGTTTCTGTGAGATAGTGACAATAATAGTTTAATTCGAACAATTTATAGGCTGTTGTTAATTACGCTGTTTTTATCCTAATTAATTTCAACATATAACATTTGCGCAGTTGCCGGAGAATCGAGTTCGGCAGTATAAGCGTAAATGAAGTAGAAAATTCAGAAGGCAATATTAGAAAGAATTCATACCCAGCCCGCATACGTAATACTATGTCACGGACAACTCAATTTATTCAGCCGATTAATCATTAAATAAATGGTTTTGATCCTGTTGCGGTTGAAGGAATAAAAACTTGTATGAACAGGGGAGCAGCTGAGATGGAAGAATTGTCATCCAGTACAATCAATGAATTTATACTGAGTAGATTTCTCCAAATTCAATTAAAATGGATCAAATAAAATACGTCTCGTAAAAGGATGCAGTAGGAGAGGTGAGATCAGAAGCTTCTGCCGCAGCTCTTGAAATATATATAGTTCAGCTTAGATAATTAATTATACCAGCTAATTATTGGCTGTATCAAATTTCGAAGAACCTCAATAAAATTCATTTTACGTACGGATGACGACGTAGGAGATCAAATATGCATTGTTGCTTGGCCAGCAATACAATATTTGCCGGAATCATTTGATGAAATAAATTAATGTTGACGTCCCATGAAGTTTTCATCCATGAATATTTTCCAAAATATTTTTATTTATGATTGAGTGTAGTGGGTTTATTTTGGTCGTTATTTATGCACTGCCCCTTTACAAAGAGGCCGGAAAATATGGAACAAATTATAATAATTCTAGAAATTTAGGGCAGCCCTGCATTTAACATTAATTAATGCCTGCTGATTTTTGGGATAAAAATTATCACGAGGTCTTTCCAGCCTGAGTTTTCCCCAGCTGGCATAAATGGCTGTTTATTTCATTTTTCTAAGCGTTAGAAAAACTTAGTTCAGATAAAGAAATTTCTCGTATACATAAAACAGAGCCGGACTTTTCATTAAATTGCACTGTGATTTTCTGTCTGATTTTGTATTCTTACTTCATACGAGACAGCGGATGAATTTAAATTTTTTTTCTAAATGAACTTATTTTTATTATCTTTAGGTTTGAAAAAACTTGATGAGAAAAAACCATTCGTAAAAGGGACTGCTGGTAGACCTATATTCTCTCAAAAAACCTTGTGTGTTTATCAATAAGTATGCTAAAGACCTAACACAAACGTACACATACAGAATTAGATTTTAACAATCCCTAGCTGTCATAATAGATAGATAGGATATAAGTATCCCCCATATATTCTAAAAGACATTTTAAATATTGTGAAGAATTTATTCGCGGAGATAAGTTCCATGAAAAAGGCAAAAATATGTTGCAGTTGATAGAAAAATTTGACTCAACGAGATATTATTGCAAAAATAAATATAATAATTAAGAGGTTTGGCTTTTAACATTCTAATTGAATAAGGAGTAAGTACCTTAATTTTTACAATTAGAATCTTAATGTAAATTTTTTCATATCGAAATTTGTTTGTTAAATATTCAGCAACTAAATGGTTGCGACGTAGAATCGGGAGAACTGATTAATCTTAAGTATTACCATATTCTTATTCCCAAAGAGCCCGTTCAGGGGAATGTACTATCTTATAGGAAAAAAGAATATTAGGAGAAATAGTCAAAGAGGGAACTATCGCCACGATAATTGTATGCCTTTGTCCCATAAAAGCGCTTTGAAAAAGAGGGGAAACATTCTCAATTATGTTAAATTGAATGGCTATATATTCCAATAAAATTATAGGAAAAGCACAGTATTAAGATTTGCAATTCAATATTAGAAGACAATGAAACACGTATGATTTTATTGTTATTTAATCTTACGATTATGATTAATTTTTTGAAACAATTGCTTCGCAACAGAATAAAGAATATTATCTGAAAATGGTTAGTTGATATATTTTTTTTAAATGAAAAATCTCAATTCATTATTTTTATTCTAGCTATCAAGAAGTACGTTGTAGTAAATATGTTATTGAACTTTCCCCAATATCTCAAATCGTTGTTGTTTCTTCTAACTTGTCACATAACCAAAGGTATTTGGCCGAATTAATTACATGGAAATGTATCCGATAATGCTCAATCATATTCTTCTTGAGTATGAAGGTTGAATGAGTTTAGTCAAAGTAATAAAAATTTTATATATTGAACTCAGAATAAAGAATAACCAAGCAGTTTAAACTTATGAAATTTCTATCGTTCAGTTTTCGCATCGTCAGATTGCGATGATAGATTCTCTTTTGTGTTACTTATGCTTGTTGAATAGTCCATTAAGCTATTTTTCCTATAATTTAAATCTTGTTAAATCTCTCCTTTGATTGCAAGAATGTTCTTAGTTATGCATCTGATTATTGGCAGTGTTTTTCAGTGAAACGTCTATATTTTGAACCTTTTTTAATTGACGTATAAGGCCGGAAATGTCCTATTTCAGGATTTTTGATAATTTTTCTTGCGTATTTCATTGCCCACATAGAACAATTAAAGGTATTCTATATAGAAGATACCCCGTAATTCAGTATTTTTCAGACGTAGTTTATACATTTTTTCAGAAAGAATTTTTTCCCATTGATTTTCCGTTTAAAATACAATATCAACAGAATAGCAAAAAATATTTACTTTATCCCAGAAAAATACAAAGATGATTAATTCGACTCACACAGGAAAAATTATGTGTCAGAACTGTATAAACTGAAACGATTAATAAAAAAAATATTTAAGATACGTAATTTTCTGTAAAACATTCGAAAAATCGATGATAGCCAGCCTAAATTTCTGAGTACAAAAATAAAAAGATTAATTAAAAAGGTTCTAATCTTTAATAAGTCTGCATCTATATACAGTACATGTATGACGAATAATACCTTGGCTTTTTTTAATCACGCAAAATCCTTTGGTAAAAATAGTTTCAAGGCATACCTGGAGGTAATGACGTCAAACCAAGCAATAAAAATAAATTAAGGGACTTGGTTGATGAATTTATATTATTTTTAATTATAAAAGACCTTATTTTACTTGGAAAGTGCTGTCGGTTTACCTGTTTGTTTCAACCAATTTAGACGTTCATTAACCAGCTTTTTCAATTTTAAGAAGACATAAATTTTGCCGAGAGCTTTTTTAGTGTATTTGCAAATGTTAATAATTTATGATACCTACCTCAGCGAATAAAATAAATTTATTTGTCAACCTTATCGGTTAGAAGAATTTTTTTTCTACATTTTTGATGGGCTATAACTATAAATAAGCTTGTACATATTAACCTAATTTTTTTCTTGTTTGGTTTTGCAACAACTAAAGTTTAGGTTTTATATATTATAATTCTACATGTATAAAAATATATTTTTAGAAACGAAGGATCTATTTTTTGAAAAATTCAAACTAACGGTCGAGCTAAAATAGTCTTCTTATTTATTTGGGGCTTTGATTACCCCCTAACAAGAATATCAAACCCAGTAAACATTACCGAGACTATAGTTGTAGATTAAATTTACTTTTTAAAGCATTAACATAGATTTTTTATTTCTATAAACAATAATGGAAACTCACAATTTTAAGGGGGGAGGAGGGCTAGAAGTATACGAAGGTATTGATAAAACTCTATTTTTCAACCTGAAAATTCGGATCGAAGGAATATTTGAAGCAGTAGAAAAAGGAAAAATTTTTAACTATAAAATATTTAGAATACCATTTAGGACAAAAGCATACCCTTGACTATTATAAGTAATGAGAATATGGCATGCTGCATCCTCGTTAATTGACAAGTAGACTAGCTGAAATACAGCATCACATAAAACGATCAACGAGAACGTAATCTTTAAGAATCATAGATCCTGCTTCAAGCTTCTAAACGCAACAAAATATGTTAAGAGGTATAAAAAGGCAAGTTCTGTCTGTCACTCTGGACTATTAGTTAAAGCTATGGTTAACAACTTAATTTCTATATCGGCGAAGATACGAATAGATATTAAGGCAAAATGTTGGAAATTTGATAATTTAATATTTAACATTACTTTTCTGAATTTCTCTATCGGCAAAGATACGAATAGTTATTGAGACAAAAATGTTGGAAATTTGATTATTTACTATTTTATCATATATTTTACCATTAATTTTATTACTATACAGATTTTTCATTTAAAAAATAATCCACCAATATTGAAATAAGAATGAAACTTACCTGTAATTTTACCAATTCTCCATTTTTATTCAAAGAAGAACCCGAAAGTTTGGTCACATGCAACAGCGATTATTCGTAAGAAAATTATCCGGAAATAATTAAAAAGAATAAAAAAAATTAATATTTTATTTGTAAATTCTAAAGTCAAATTCTTTACGCGTAAAATTGCTTTGAACTAATTTTATATCAATAAAAAGGACAATATTCTGTCACTTGAAACCAGGTATTGTTTAATTGAACGAATTCTATTTTTCTTGAGAAAAGAGTTCACTGACAATTAAAACGTTTTAAAGTATATGAGAGCCTTTTTTTATAAGAACTTTGATTTATCAATTTAAATACCCCCTCAATAGTCCATGGCTGTAATTTAAACACGTTTGCAAAATTAAAATTTACAAAAAATTTTTTAATTAGAGGACAAATTTAGACCACAAGATATGTATTAAATGCCTCATGTGGTTGTGTGGATATGAGAAAAGATCAAAGTTAGTTCAACTTTCGCGCAGGTGTAAAAAATAATTAAAGACAGGGTAAAATTGACTTAGATTTACCTGATAGCTAGGCATTTTTATGACGTCATTAAACCACCCTCTGTCTGCTATATTTATTAAAAATTTCATAGCAAATTTATCCTGGGTACATATTTTCTTTAGTAATAACATGCTCAAATGATTTAAAATCACACTTTGTTGAAAGTTTACCAAGGTTTTGCATTGAATAGATCTCGATTGTAAAGTAGTAAATCAATTAATAATCTTATCTTCAGGTGGTATATAAAACCCATGATAAGAAATAACATTTATTGATATCCCCAATCTTTCCTTTAAAGTTGAATAGGATAAAATTATTAAACCGAAAGATCGAATGTTGAATCAATTCTAATGAAATTTTACGTTAAAGTATGAGATTAAGTTTGAAGCATAGCGAATTCTACTGATTTACTGGAAACTCTTGATAAAGATTTAAAAAATATAATAAACTTTACTGCAATTATAAAAGACCATAGGCTAGATGGCGATCACACGCGGTTAAAGTCTCTTACTAAATATAAAAATTGTTAAGCGGTCTTCTTAAAATTTTTAAAACTTCACAACTAACACAAAATATAAAATACGAAAGAGAAATTTCTGTAAAAATCTTCAGAAAAACAATATAAAAATGTTCTGATTCAAATTGAAACCCATCTAAATTTCAATAAAAGAAGATAAAAACGGGCACAATATTTATAAGGATGGTAAATCAGTTATATATTTATCAATAAAAATTGATCAAAACTGCTCTAATGAGTATTTTTTCAATTTTTTTAAATGATGTCTTGTATATCGTCTCGAACAATTTAGGAAAAACTCTGTAATTTACATATTTATACATATTAAAACGTTGGCTTTCATTAAATCAAATCAGGACGATTTATCGCAGTCGACCAATGTTTTTGTCAGATCAGAGAAGATAAAAAACTGGCATGTATACATCTGAGTTTAGGTGTTAGACTCATTTTTATATGGTTCTATTCCTAAAATAGTAAATGGCAATTAATGACCAGAAATAAAACAAATATTGGGCGGAGTGTTATACATGAAAAGAGGCCTAGGACAAATAATAGCACGGTTATATTACCTATCATTTTATTATGAACTATCCTATATATAGGAATTTTTATGTAGCCTATTTATTTTCCTCTCCCATGAATGATATATTTTCTTGAACTGTCATCAATAGAGTATCATTTGTATTTCATGTACAAAATTATAAATATTGACATGAATATCCAAATAGAATTGACGGTCATTTACTCAGTGTTTACACAAAGTAGATCGATGATATTTTAGCTGGGGATAAGATAATGGAAATATGTATTAGTCGCCTTAAAAATAATGAATAAATCTATGATTAATTATTGTGCTTTGCACAATTTTTGTACTAAGGGCAAAAATACCGTTTGGACATTTAGGCTCAAATTATTAAAATTTGTAAATAAATTTTTTATATAGAAAAAAGTTCCATATATTTCTTTTGTTTAAGAAACTTAATCAGGGTATTTCATAAAATAAATTTCTTGATTTAAAAAATATTTTTTTATATTAATTATTAGCAAAATTACTACAGGTCTTTCCTCCCACGGTATTCTTAATATGTTTAGTTACAGGTTTTAGGTATCATAAAAAAACGGACGTATGTTTTGATATGGGAGCGCGAGATCTTTAGCAAGCATTATCCCAATATTTTGATATAATTTTAGCATTGAGTGTGGATAATCAAAGAACTATAATAAACTCAGAAATATTTAATTTAATTAAAAAAAAAGACTTTATAAAAGAAAAATAGATGGGAGTTATAGGGTATTTCATTTTTATAATCCCCTCAGTATATTTTTATAATCTCATGAAAAACTATTGAAAAATATATCCGAATGCTCAGAAATGTTTAATATCATTGAAAGAATGGTTGAAGAGAATATGCTTAGCAACACAGCGATTGCAATAAATGTATTACTTGATAGTCGAACTATCAGTTTCATAGAAAATAAATCAGTAAAAGTTGAGAGTTTATTACCGCTTCTAGACAGCTCAAAAAGCAGCACAAAGAAAAAGTTTATCTTTCTCTTCAGAAGATCAGTTATTGTATACGTCCCTATCCTCTAATAATTCTTATATTAAATCTGAACTTTATTTAAAGTAGAAGATTTACGCAGACATTCAATTCTAACAATCTCTACAAAAATAAAGAAGATCGGGGTTATGAGAAAGAGAACTAGTGAGGTTCCCAATCAATGCAACTCGCCAAATAAAATCCTTTTTAGATCTTTATATGCTCAAGACATAAACAGAATAAATCCTGATGATCTTATTTTTCAGATAAAACAGGATTAAATCTGCATCTAAATAGACATTATGGAAATTCATTTATAAACCCCAAGGAGTATTGCACTGTTCAAGGAAATTGTGATAAAAATGTGAGTAGTTTGGTAGCTATCTCAAAAAGCGGTGTGATTGGATTTACAATTAAGACAGATTCTTTTAATCTAGAGGGTTTTATTATTTTTATTGGAGAACAATTGGCTTCATATTTTTTGCAAAATCCTGGAAAAATACTTGTAATGGATAATGCAAGATTTTATTATTCCCAAGCCGTCAAGAGCATTCTTAATCAAAGTGAAATTGCTTTTAAATATCTTCCAGGTTACTCTCTTCAGCGAAATCCGATTGAGGAATTCTTTTCCATGATTAAAGCAAGATATGTTGACAAGAAAGATAATTTTAAAACCATAGCAGAACGCCGCGCTCATGTTTTTGATGGGAATTTTAGAAATGAATGTAATCATTTTTGGCTTAATATGCTAACATGGATTGGAAGGGACAGAAGAATTTATTAAATTTATTGAAACTGCTTTTCATTTTTTTAAAAGTAGTTTTCTAGTGTTTCAAAGATAAGTATAATAATAAAATGTGGAGATTTTAAAATGAAAACCCCTGTAATTGAAATAACATCCTTAGTAAAATAATCCTTCAAGAGGTAATTAGTAAAATCGAAAACCGAGAGCCCGCAGAGCCGACATTTGAACATCTCTTTGAAAAGCTGGTTGAAAAAAATGAACAAAGATTCACTGCATTCCGAAATTCGAAATATTATGAAGAATGGTAAGTAATTATTTGATATTACATTTTTGAGATGCAAAAATAAATTAAATTTTTCATCATTTACACAAATATGCAAAAAGATGGAAAAAGCTGCATCAACCAAAAGAAGACTTAAAACAATAAAATGCAAGACAAGCTGATGGTAATATTGCAAATAAGATGAAATTTTTCACTCAAATATTATGCCTCATAACACGAATTATTTTATTTTCGAACGAGTCAAGCTTTAATTTACTTGCTTCTATCAATTATAAATGTTCTCAACTGCACCACGATAGTTCTATGTCCGCATGCATCAAAGAGAACAAAAATAAATCTGTGGAAATTTTTTTAAATGGAATTGAGAACTTTAATTGTATCTCAGACTCATACAGCAAGGTAGTGGTATGCAGTTTTTTTTTCTTGCTTTGAGAAAGGTTTATTACAAACAAGGCAATCTTCATCTTGGATAATGTGAGATTTCATGACTACAAGGAACTTAAACCTATCCTAATTCAAAAAATGTTAATTTTTTATAGATGTAAGGACCAACATATTCGCCAGATCTAAATTCTATTAATAATGTGTTTTCATGTATAAAGTCAGTCTCATCTGAATGCAATTAGATTACGTTCTTAAATGGTTTACCCTTTCGAGTTAATTTCGAAAATTTTAATAATGGAATGGAAATCTTATTAGAATACAATTGTATGTTTGGGGGATTTTTAATGCTATCAATTACATACAGTTTTGAATCATAGATTTTATAGGAAATAATATTTATTGTTTTTTTTATAATCTTTAACTCTGAAAAATTAGTGATTTTTTTTTAAATATGCTGAAAATGCTAACACTAAACTCATCAAAGGGAGGCCGATGTATTAAGGATCTTAATACTTGTATTAAGTCCAAAAAAAAATATTAAAATTTCACAACTTATCTCATGAAATTTATATTAAACACTGTTTCAAGTATCTAAATTGTTGTCATGCGTAAATCTTTAACAAATTCTAGGCCATCGATGAAGAAAAACAGAGAATCACATAAAAAGCCCCTCTCACGATTATTCCATAGATAAAAACACCAATCTATACCTAAAGCATACGGGTGTTTTCAACCAAGATAAACTCTCCGAATACTCTTTTGCGGGCTCTAGAATAAAGAAACTCGTCCAAAAATGGTTTAACTGCAATGAGTGATCAAATCAGGGAAGTTCATAATGCTATTAAAAAATTCAAGAAATGAATATTTGATATTAAAAAAACGCTGGATCCTAAGAGTCTTCCCCCAATCGTTTATGTTTTTGTGTATTTCCTGTTTTAATTTTACTTTCCGATTTCCACCCTCTGGGCTTGCTTTTAATAATTTCAACGAGAATTTAAGCTCAGTAAAACGCAATTATTCTTTTAAAACCTGGAATGTGTCAAGATTAAAAATATCTGCTGGTAAGATACATAAAACTTTAATCATTAGTACTCTATCAGTAATGACGAAGGAGACTAATTGAGCTTCTACGCCACCATATGTAATGATAGGGGGTTTGATCTTGCAATTATTAATTCAAATATGAAAAATATCTAATTTTTCGTATGAGCTACCAACGTTAAATACCACATCTGTATAAAACTCCGGGTGCAGCGTCTGAAAATTTATTCCTTACAAGTTTAAGCTACGGTGGTCACAGCCGAATTTGTGAAATATCACTAATTTCCTTAAGCGCTATCGATATGCATCTACAGTTTAAAATTTAAAACTGAAAAAATCAATCAGCTTTCGATGAATATCATTTGCCTATTTCCAAAAAAAGCCCCCCAGTAATGTAACAACCCAACACATATAGCTTAGTACTCCGCGCGCTATAAAACTCAACGAGATTAAAAAAACAAGATAGTTTAATCGAAACCGATGGTATATAAAAAAAAATAATTGAGCAAATAGTATAACAATCTCGTTAACCTTCAATTCGCCGAAAGAAAATCATAAAAAAATCTAAAGACTCATTAAAAATAGTTACTAAACCTAATACAGGTCAAACCTGGATACAATAAATCTGGTTTTAACGAAGTATTTGAAAAAAAAATTATATCTAAAACATAGGGGTATCTAAGATTTTTTTCCGTTTTCTAGGCATTGTTTTTTACGAAATATTGGTTACAACGAACATTTTATTCGTATCGTTTTGTTTTTTAATCTTGTTTTTACGGCATATAACGAACTTTATTTTTAAAGATGCAAGAAAATGATCAGAATAAAAAAAGAATCAAATCTTCGCTTGATGTTAAAAAAAAGCTACTGAGGCAGTGGAAGAAGGAGAAAGAAAAGCTAAAAAAGGAGCAAGGTTGAGAATGGCAGCCTTGACCCTTTCACCAATTTTAAAAGATCGCGAAAAATCAAAATGCTTGAGCATGGGCCCTACTCGACAGAAAGTTTGCATCACATGGAACGAAACCCTTGAGAAGGCTATATTTTCCTGGTTCCCAGATGTGCGATCAACAAATATTTCGTTAAATGAATGGGGCCAAAATTCTAAATAAAGCTTTGACATTTGCTGGGATGCTGGGCAACGACCATTTTCTGGCAAGAAACGAATGGTTCCTGGGATTTCAAAGTAGGTACAAGATCAGATGTTTGGCTTTTTGCGGAGAAGATAACGCCGTCCTTTAGCAAGCTTTATGAATGGGAGACTGGAGAAATAAATAAGATTATTTATCCATATGCAGACGATGACATCTACAACGCAGATAAATCTGGCCTCTTTTTTCAGATTTTTCCGTATTGCACACCTGCGACCGCTGTCAATAGGGGGGGTACGTCTAACGCATTTTAATTTTTACTTTAGCCGAAACCGTTTAGGTACATGCAAAAAAAAGCCGTTGGGTATAGGGCGCGCTGCCAATCCACGTTGTTTCAAAAACAAAGTGAGTGTTCCATGCACTTATTGGGCCAACAAAAAGGTATATATGAATCAAACTATTTTCTGGAAGTTGTTGTCATTTATCGATTTGGAAATGAAAAAAGCAAAGCGGCTGTTTTATTGCTTGTCAACAACGATTTTGTGCGCGATTTAATCCCAATATTGGAGAACATAACAGTTTTTTTTCTTTCCACCTAATTGCACTGCAGCAGTTTAACCGTTAGATCAGGGCCTTATTCGGGTCACAACGGTTCCTTTTCGAACCCTATAGGCAGAAAGAATATTACTTAAAATCGATAGCCTGCAGCAAGAAAAAAAAGTTGATGTAAAAGAAGCGCTAGTTATTATTGTCGATGCTTAGGGGCAATGGCAAAAAACATGAATGGTTTGGTTTCAGGTCTTTAGTGGCAGAACAAGACATTACGGAAAAGCTGAATACACCATTATACGAAACGTGGGGGTTGGTAAAACAAGCTGGGAAGATTATTAACGCTCAAACAATCGAAGAATTTATTGACATTGATAAAGAACTTTATATCTGTCATAAATTAATCGATTCAGAGATCTTTAAAAAAATATAAATCCAAAATAAATTCAACAAAATGGAGAGTATGAATTTCGAAGGGATGATGAAAATGATTTAGTAAACTACAATTCGACCTCAAGCAATATTGGGCTGAATGCGGCAACGGATCAAACAAGAAAAATAGGAGATTTGGTTTGAAAATTTGGCGATACATCGAAAATCATTTTTCGCTCATTGGATAGTTTAGAAAATTTTTACTAAAAAAGCAATTTTGCCTTTGTATCAAATAAAAATAACAGATTTTTTTGTATCAGTTAGTGCGTCTTAATAAATTTTTAGTATTATATATTATTAATCATTTGTCATTTTTTCTTTGCGAAGATTTCGAAACGATTATTAGTTAAACTGTGAAGGCATATTATTTTAAAAACAAATAAACATTGCAGTGAATGGATAGGACAATAGTAGTCGTTCGTGGGAGGTGTAAATTTATTGTTTAAAATTTGTGCTTGTTGGTATAAAAATCAATAATATTATATTTTTTATTAAGAAAATATAATACAATACAAAATATTATAGCAGGCCTTCTTAAAATAATCAAATAAAAAATGAACATTTTGGGAATAATTAGTTAGAACGAACGGATTTTTTTGGTCCCTAGGATTTCGTTATAATCAGGTTTGACCTGTATAATGAATTAAAGCCATCTTTAACAAACATCGCTAAAGTCCCGAGCCAGAGTTCTGGCGGCAGCTACCACCAACCTTAGGAGTTTAATGAAAAGTTGAACTGTTGGAGAGAGCTGTTTTAAGTGGTGCAAACTTAAAATGTTTTCATTTAATAAAATAGATTCATACTGTATAAATATAATCATCCAAAAACAGCATAGTGTAAATTTAAAAAAATAATAATAAACCCAGACCTTTTAGATTAGATTACGAGAGGCGAGACGGTGAGAGTAAATCCCGGTGTTTTTTTATTAAACATGTTAATTTTATTATATTCTTCCGAGCGTTTCAGAATTCGTACGGGTCAATGCCAAACATCAGATATTAGATGTCAGTATCCTTCTTTAAATTTATGAAATAAAGAAATAGCATGCAATAACGATGGCAATTAGGACGAATATGACCCCACCGCCCCCATTATCTCAACTAATAGAACCATTTAAGAACAATTAAATTTTATGGGAGTTCATTAAATTGATAAAACTTCCGGCAGCAGTTTTAGACCGAGTTTTTGTGTCAGTCCTGCAAATGAATTTTTGATATTTATAATATTTCAATGATAAAATCTCTCATTAATAGATTTCTATTCTCGTGCTTCCTCCCTTAATTGCTTAAAGAGGATAGTATATTTGATTTTAATAATTGCAAATGCAATGCTTAAAACGCATTAAACAATATTGCTGACGTTGTTTCGACTTCGATATTCGAGGCCCTCCCTACACAGACTCGTTGCTAGATTGGTAGCTTGCAATAAATTAGCCCGTTGCTTTTTCGCCATGTGTAACTCAACTTTATGATCATGGGCGGATGCTTCGCAAATGCTTGTGAAATAGTAGAATTAGTATAACTTGCAAAATCGAATGCATTCTTCATTTTCTTTGATATTTATTGATGAACAAAAAGCGTTTAACTGGATAAATTATATTAGTTTTTACAATTTATACATAAAAATCTTGAATCAAAATTTTGCAAAATTTATCGGTACCTCCATCATAGTTTATCTTACCCATTTTGATAAATAAATTGTCGTTAAAATTTTCAAAGGTGTTCTGCGAGAGGAATCCTCAGCTCGATATTTTTAAGTAACATTTATAGTTTACGAAAAGAACTTAATCTATATTCAGGCAGGCCACCTCTCTCACGACTAACAATGGAAAATTCGATTAAATAAATTTTTATCTTGAAAATATCCTGTTATCACTTATGCAAAACAAACTGGTTGTGGTCCTCTTCTCGTTCTCATAGCTATAAAGAAATGGTCCAAAAAATCTGGTCTAATATTAAAGCAAAAAAAATGCGTTATAATAATGAAAATTAAAGATAACCCATATTTCAAATACAAATTCTGACATATTAACCAAAAAAATTTAGTTGTGAATTTACGAATTTTACAAATATCTAGAAAATTACATTATCCTTGACAGAGAATGCAACGAAAACCCCACTTATCTCGCCTTTTAAAATCATTCTTAATCAGTGTATAACAAATTGCGGAAAGTAGGGCCGCGCCTCATTCAAAAATAAAATTATTTATTTAGAATGTTTATCTTCTCACGTTTAATCAATACGGAGATTATAAAAGATAGCAGCAACCAAATCCTAGTAGACTTTACCTAGAACATTTTTCTTTATAGAGATGCATACTTCAATACAATCCAATTATTATTAGCTATAATGCTTAATAAAAGATAGTTAGTTTCTTCTAGGCTCCCTTGTTCTCGACAGTTTCAAGAAATTAATATAAGTTAAAGGTCCATACTTGCCAGATATTAAAACTCTTATTTTATAATTTCGTTTTAGTGAAAACGTTTCAACCCCTATAACTTTTATTAAGACGCGGTTTCCGGGTATAAAAAAAACTAGCAACTTTAAAACGCTTAACGAGGTAAATTTTTTACTGAATTACTTCTGATTACAAAAAAAATCGGCACACACCACTCTATATCCTGAAAATATCTGTAGGTAAAGCCGCCACGACTGTCAAAATACATAGAAAATCGCAATCGAAATAAAATTATTAAATTAATTATCTGGAGAAATCAATTCAGAATCTAACAGAAACTATAGTTTTAATCGCATAAAAAAATGAAAAGGAGATCTCCTCGGTAATACCCCAAAACAATGAGATATCATCAATTTCTCATTAAAAATCTATCAAAATTCCAAATAAATCTAAGGCAGAATCAATTAATAACCCCCAGTGTATCTGAGTTAATACTCTGCCGATTAAAATCTCACCATTGCAGCCCCCAATATATCCCTCGAAAAAAATAACCAAAAATAATAATAATTAACTCTACCCCTCCCCTGTCCACGTCAACCCTTGATCTGTTAGAATGGAGAATCTAATTCCATGAAGATCTATGGAAATGCAGGACTATCAGACGCGAAGAACGATACTTCTTTACAAAAATTGATAAATCACAAATGTCAACTGGGTTTGCGCTAATAAATGTATCATAGAACTTCTTCGAAAGGATACATTCTGTAAAATTATAGGGCGTTGAAACCGCCCAGCCTGTTTGCAGACTCCGCAGCAATATTCCAATTGCCCATGGCCTTATGTACCAAAATATGATATTCAAATGCCGTTTTAGTAAATGGTTCAGAACGTCGATCCCCCAAGACTTTGAAGTGCATAAATGCACCTCTTCAAACGGTAGAACCCAACCGAGTACGACTATCAAAGTTAGGGCTGATTCGGATAACCCCGTTAATAAAGTTAGAATCAACCCACTGGCTCCAACAATATAAGTATCTCGGCTGATTAAAGCAAAGGCTACTTTCTCGGATTTTCTGTCAGTGGTAGAAAATTCAAAAACAAAAAAAAACTCAAAGCCTATTAATATGCAGCCCGCAAAGAGAAGTGATTCTAATCCTGTTAAAATAATTCGGAAGGATACAAAAACTCGAAGCAGGACGTTTTGGAGCGGGCGGATTTTTATAAATTCAAACCCCTTAAACCAAGCCTGTAAAATATTTTAAATTAATAAATCATAAAAAAATTAAAAATTATAAAAAGTTAAACATCTGCTAAATACTGTAAAATTTCTAAATTTAAACAAATATATGTTTTAATTAATCCATCAAAAAATTATGGGCAATTCCTCTGAGAT
>SGJC01000078.1:0-35685 GCA_009887335.1 Henneguya salminicola | reverse complement strand
CAATGAGTAATAAAATTATTTAAAAAGTATAAAAAATGATTTAAATTACTTATCTGCAATTTATTATTCATTTAAGGATATGTAGCAATTTAAAAAAATTAAAAAATATCATTTGAAATTTTTTTTAGCGGCGCCGCCAAGCGGGGGGGGGGGGGCTATTATTGTAAAGTTCAACCGATATTTTTATTTAAAAGGAATGTGATTGCAGTTTCCTCATTTTCGAAAATTTGGCTTAGTTCTTGGTGTGCTGGAAACATCGGATACTTTCGCGCAGACTCATAAAAAATGTAGGGAGGTCCCATTCTATCTTTGATCAAAGTACTGGTTTAACTAATATTATTTTAATGAACAATAAATTCCAATCGTAAAATTTCTACTTCACCTTTTATATCTCCTTAACTGCAATGCAAATTTTTAATTTTAATTTCTAAAATTTACAGAAACTATTATTTCTGTTCTGTCATAGGCACGGTAATCTGAATTTGGCATCATTTTTAATAAAAGGAAAATATTTTGACTCAACACAATTAAAGAGTTTTGAAAAAAATGTTATAAATTTAATAAAATGGAAAAAATCCTGCTTAACATTTAAAAGGTGGAATTTGTTAAAAAAAGTTAATTTAATTACAGTTTTGTTCTGCGAATGTATTAAATGGGATCAACTTTATGTCCCTCCATAACACTTGAGCTCTGCAAACTAATAAAAAATTTCAGTTTTGTAACACGAACAATGTTTATAAGCCAACAGTATTAAATTTTTATTTTTACAACACGATATTCAGAAAAAAAAACGGATGCAAAAGTATCAAAGAACCCATGCAAGTTATTTTAGTGACTTGAATAATTTGTTTGTTCTTTTGAGAAATTCATATTAACTTAAAATATAGAAGGTTTAATTATCTTTATTTCAATTGATAATTTAAAAAAATGCATTTTCTTTATATCCTCCGCCGGATTTGCGGTATTTGAAAATGAGGAATTTCTGACCCAATCATGATTATTTTATTCTTATTAGTTTAAAGATTATTTAGAGTTCATCTTAACGCAACGCTTCTTAACTTCATTAACTTTCTTTTTTATACAGTAAATAAGGTTCAGCTAAAGAAGAAGTCTTTTCACTGTGTAGATTTTATAATTGTTTACCGCTAAAATTAAAAAAATCCACTCGACCAAAATTTAGCGATGAAGTGCTAGTTTCTGGTATTTTATAGAGGTTTAATTCTTAAGAATTATCAACAAAATTTTAAAAGTTGGATCTATAACCGCAGAAAGCCCAACAAAATAAAAATATAGTTTTTAAAAAAAATTGCATAAAATTTTTTTACATCTTTTGACGCCATTTAAATAAATAAACGCGCAAAATTGTACACACGACTTATGGGGACGATTCTTTATAACCTATATTGATTTATATCTTTTTTATATTTTTTGTAATTCCTATTTTAATTTAATTTATTCACAGATATTAAAAAATAATATATTCAGTCAGGTCTATTTAATTCAACTGGATCTGTGTTGCTTTTGGTTGCGAACCTTATAAGTTCATAACCAAACAAGACTATGATTTATTTCTGATCATTCATGTGTCTTGATTCGCGATTTCAGAGTAGTTCGTGTACATTGCATGCTCTTCCTATACTTAATTTAGTTGTTATGTTATAATGGGTAAGGTGGTTAAATAAGCTGAATTAGTTGCTGCACTGACTTGCCCGCGCATGCGCGTTGGGCGGGTGGGGGGGGGGGAATAACAGAAATCTGCAGTCAGAAAATAATCTTATTGGATTGACTTTTGCGGTATAAAGGCGACACAAATCACGTAAACGTTTTCATCCTATTTATTTAGAATTGTTACGCCATGAATATAATTCAGCGTTTCGATTTTTACGGGCCCAAAATATATTTTTCACTCCTTTAATGTCTCATTTCTTTTATTGACCCTAATTTTTTATCTTAGTTTATCTCATCGAAGAAAATAACGAGCTATTCTTGGGTGATTCTATAATTATTCCTTACTCTATATTTTCATAGTTCTTACGATGTAATTTCAATTAATTGGAGCGTTTTTTCATTTTTCGGAATTACAGAAATCCTATTCGACTCACTCTCACCACATTGATTTTTTCCTACTTTAATTTTCCGATTCCTGAGTGTGCAACCTGTAAAACACTTAAAAAATACTAGTTCGTGTCTGAGTAAAGGTTTTTTTGGGAAATATTAATTGCTCAAAAAATAATAAAAATGAATATTTTGGTCAATTTTTTCGGTGATTTTAAAGGCTGCACATCCCTGTCAAATTATATGCCACAATAGAAACAGAAAGTCGTTGAAAGGTCGTAGTTTTTAAAGCATTCATTTGGCCAAGAGTCAAAATACTTTACAGTAATACTTTGATATACGCATATTCGGAGTTACGCTGTTCTTGTTTTTGTTCGTTTGGTAATTTTGCCGCCAGTTTTCTTGATGTGATACGCATTGAATGCGTTCCTCGAACCATCTAAATACCAGATTACAAAAGTTAAGATTGCTTTGGTATACGTTTTTTAAATCCTTAAAACTATGTCGGCCAAAAAAGTAAATTTGATTCTCCTGCATTTATAAACAAAGGGAAACGGTATCTAGGGACCGTAAACTTAGCATTTTTAACCATTTTGAGAGCAGAATAAAAATTTATGAAATTGAAAAGAAATTTAAGGTACCGGAATCCACAGTAAGAATAATCATAAAAAATAAAGTAAAAATTTTCGAAGCTGGGAAAATGTTTAATCATTGAACTCAATCATAATTCGTAAATATTTAGGTATTATTGCTTAGGTGGAAACAATGATGAAATTATTGGTGCAGGGAAGAATTGTTCAGTCGATCAGACTAATCAGATTTTTGATCGCCTTAAGAAATAAGCTATGAAGACGGGCGGGCAGAAATGAAAACTTTGTAGCTTATAACGGTGTGTTCCCCCAATTTTAGAAAAAAATTGTAATTTGCACAATATCGGGGGTCATTAAGAGGCAGCAAGTAGTGATAAAGAAGTTTCGCCTTCATGTTCTGATACACTCAAGATCAGCATATAGGAAGAGGACTATAGAAGTTGAACCGCATTTAACGTGGGTGAGACAGGCCTGTTCTGGAATAATATGCCGAAACAAACTGTTATCGTTTGTGAAAAAAAACTTCTCCGGCTTCAAGGTTTTCATAGATCGATTGATAGTAAAGGTTTGACGGGAATGAAGATGGGGACTGCAAGTTAAACTCGCTTCGAAAAATCCAAGATCCTTAAAAATAAATTTAAAACTAGCTTACAAGGGATTTGGAAGTTTAATCATAAATCTTGGGTGGCAGTTTCCGTTTTTGAAGATTGGTTTAGCCAAAGTAAGAAAGCTATACAAATCCTAAAGAGATTCTAGTAAAGGAGATGTTTTTTTTTATCGAAAAGGCACCTGGTTATTCTAAAGGATTTCAAACCACGTAGGAAAGTTTAGATTTTTACTCCAAACTGAACCAGCTTGCTTCAACCGATGGACCCGGGAGTTCTCAAACTATTCAAGGCTTAATACACGAGACGTGAATTTGTGCATCTTAATGAATCTGAGGCAGAACAGTTAGCTATTTATTTATGACGTTTGGAAATATTTCAATATTTTAGATGTCGTAAAAACCATTGGAGAATCTTGGAGTGAGATTTCCAAAAAAACTTAATAAATGCAAGGAAGAAATTTATCCATTCTATTTAAAAAAACAAGGCGGAAACAACGTCAGAAACTTATTATGTTTCTCTAGCAATAGCAGAAGTTGTCCAATTGGCCCGGCAATTAGATTGGAAGTCGATGGTGATGCTATTGACAAGATGTAAGATTCATATATTCAGGAGAGGATAATCGATAAGCTTTTAAATATTCGTGAGAAAAACGTTATTGAGATCCCAAACACTACAGGCCCAGCTCCACCAGAAAAGCACACAACAATGACAAACTTGGCAGAAGGTCTCAGCTCGATTGAAAAAGGCTTAAAAATTTCATAAAACATAAATGCAAAAAAAGTACACGTGAATGTTAGAAGGTAAGTAATACAATTTTTTTTTAGCTTTCTACGGCGAAATTCAACGTGAAAATTAAGACACTGTATTGTCAGAAAAGTTTGATGAAGTCATTGACATTGAAATAACTTCATTTTACGCGACAACATATTTTTTATTGATACGTATATTCAATCACAATTGTTAATGAATATTTTTCTACCCTGCTAGTGTTTATGTCAGTTCTTAGCCAGAATTTAAAAAAATGTACACGCAGAGTTCTAACCAGAATTACGTGAATTCGACAAACACAATTATCGTACGACCACCTATCGTGTAACTTCACGGTTTTACTGCATTATATTTTGTATCGGCTAGTCGAAAAATTTACGTTTGCTCCCATGCTGCTTTTATTTTATTATTAAGGCCTAGTGTTTCAGTCATGAAAGTATCGTGCCAATCTCAATTTCATTAAAAAAATCTACGTTGATTACTTTTTGCATGAGTCATTAAGCATTAAAAATTATTGAGCCTTGATAAATATGATCTAAAATAATATTCGTCAGAGTGCCTCGATTTCATTTCCAACTGGGCCAGAAAAGCTCTATGTTATTTTCAATTTTACCTTTGACACACATGACTGGTTTTGCAATCATGTAGCCAACGCCCTACTTTTTTTATTAAAGATTCAAGTCTGATCTGTTGTAGAAATAACCCTTCATCCTATGATTTTGATTAATTCTCAAATTCCGATATAAATCGCTGACAATATTTTTCTTCTCAACAATATTATCGTAAGAAATTATTTAAATTTGGTTTTTTAAAAATTCATAATTGAAGGTTCGATGAGTTTTCGAAAAACAGCAATATATTTTGAAATATCGTATCGATAGAGGACGAGTTAAAAAAAGAACTTGTTCCATAAGATTGCTATTTCTTATGAAAACCGCAACTAAAGGCTACATATTCATGGACGCCAAGAATGCTTTTAAATATATTTTCATCATATATAAACGTTGTCATGAATATACAAAGAGCATAACAAAATACTGAGAAGCTTATTACACCGCAATAAACAAATCTCGATCAAATTTAGAGGAATTGTAGTAGTTTGGTGCCCATGCGCGCGAACAAAATATTGGCGGTAGAAAAACTGTAAAATATTATTTTAAATAATTAAATTCGTTTTGGCTTAACTGCAGATCCACCTTCGATTTATTATATCGACACGAATTAATGCGAGGCGGATTAAAAATGGCTTTTAAAAAGAAAATAATTCTGTTTTTTTTTATTTTTGAAAGTACTTGATCTGTCTTCTTTCAAATTTTAATAAATAAATATAAAAGAAATTAATTAATTTTTAACCGAAAAATTTTAGTGTGGAAATTAAAAAAGGATTTTAGTCTAAATATTTTACATTCGTTATTAGGAATATATTTCAGTAATTTCTTTGATTAAGAACATGTGCTCGTTGCTATAAATTTTCTATTTCAAAACAGTGGGAAAGATATCCAAAAGCATGGTCTTTGTTTTTGTACTCGATAAGACTAAAAAATCTGTTACATCCACATGCGGATTCAATTACGGATCTCTGATAAGAATTACCCCTCGCCATTATTTTACACGCACGCTCTTTAATATTAATGTTCCCTCCGCTTAAGAACCGTAAAAATTATTTGTTCTCTAAAGAATCAACAATTTTATATCTAATCGAAAAAGAAGTAATCCAGCAACCAACTGAATGTCCTAATTTCCACAATTCGACAATCAATAGACATAAACGAAGATGGCCCTGTACCAAAAAGCAATGCCAAAAAAATAGTCGATGCTTAATGAGAATTTTTTTGATTGCACTCGCATATCAATAGATGTATTGTTAAACCTACATATTTTTGTCTGGCCGGAGAGGAATTCTGTCACATTCAACCAAATTACGTTCGTGTGTAAACCCATATTAGAAATGAATTCTCTTTCGCTTATGACTGTTGCAATAAATACAATTTTCGCGTTCCATTGCTCTGTACGCTTACCAGACCCCTGTATGAATAATATTTTCTTATTTTAACTTTTCTTCTAATTATGCCCCGCAGTGTTTGACGATTTCTTAATTGAGGAGTTAAATTAAGCTATTGCCTGCCCCCATCTATTCATCCAACAATCCATGCTTTGATTGGCCATTATGCTCTCTCTTGATATTTCCTTTGTCCTAAAATGAATTCATCGTTTTGAAAAATTCTATTTTCGACACAAATCCTGTGAGAATTGTCAAGAATGGGATAAAGTAAATATCTCACATAAAATTATTCCAAGAAAAAAGAGGAATCAGACCGAATATCTAGTGCCTGGTGAAAAATTTATTGTCCAAATAGTTGTTAGAAAACAAAAATAGAGTACAATAATATTCTAGATTTTTGTAAAGAAAGTGAATTGTTCGTATGCTGTTCAATTTTTTGTACATATGGACATTTCAGGCAACTTTGTCATTCGAACGGAAATTTTTCATGAGTGAACAGTTTACGGAGCAAAAAAAATCATACATGAGATCAAACTAAGATCTAAGGGAAGCTTTAATAAGTAAATCTGGTTATAGTTTAAAAGCGACATGTCTGAGAAAAGAATCTGTCTGATATTTATTGCCTATTCTGTGGGAAAGGAACAGAAACTGGAAAACCTTGTAACTGAATCCAAATATTAAGAAAATAATATATTAATGAATAAAAAATTAAGCCATATTAAAAAAAAAGTACAAATGTCAAAAAGAAAAATAGGTATTTTGGTGAAGCTGACGATAATGTGTAACTTCAGTTCCGAATATTTACGACAATTTTTTCACCTCCAAATTCGTATCATGTTTTTTAATACACTATGAATTTACATTTTTACACAAACGAACTGGAACCAATTTTAAATGGGAGTGTCTAACAAACCATAATTTATTTACGAGGAAATGATTGCTACTACCATCGTATATATGCCCATTTTGTGGGGCATTGACACTGGAGGTTAAAAAAAAGGGAAATAGTGATAATATTAGTTATCAATGTAAAAAAAAAGAACACGTTTAAAATTTTATAATTATTACTCAATTCGAATAAACAATTTTTTTGCTAGATTTAAAATATCATTGCAAGATTGTTTGAAATTAATTTGGAAATGGTCGATGGATACATCGCAGGAAAATATTCTTCAAGAAATTAATATTTCTCAAAGTATTGTCAACAAGTTTTTTTGCAAATCTCCAAAATTTGTGCAAAGTTTACTTTGAAAGAAACCCAGTTCGGTTGGGTGGAGTAGGGGTGGTGTGTCAAATTGGTAATCGTCTTTGTCGGCATAACCCAAAATATCATGTCGACCGGTATTCTAATTTCCAAATTTGGGTGTGTGGAATTTGTGATACTTCTTATTCACCATCGAAAGTATATTTGAAAGTTGTTGAAGAAAGGTCTGGTGAAACTCTTTTGCCAATATTAACACGTGTTTGCAGACCAGGCACAATTATTATGTCTGGCCAAGGCAAAATTAAAAGAATAAAAGTAATTTGTGGTGATTTATTACCATTGTTTAGGGCAGAGTTAATGTTTAAAATGGAAATTTTCAAGAAATTATTGCTTTGATCAAATTTAATTAAAACTTTGTTATTAATGATGTTTTAATTTATTTTTATTTTATTTCATAATTCAATGTCAAAAAAAACACGAGAAACAAAAATGTCCAAAAAAAACATGATCCCAAAATTCTTATAAAAAACCATTTTATAAATTATCTGCATAAATAATTATATATCTTGCAATAAATAAACCCAGTTTTTTATAAAAGTGCACGCTTTTAGCAATAAAAATGGGTAAAATTTAGGATTGCATTTAATTTAATCATTTATAAATAAATAATGGAAAAAATGAATTTATTTTAATTTTAAAATTGATGTGAAAAATGTATTTTCCTGTTTAAAAATATATTGCGGATGCAAATTGAAAATTTCCATGTATATCGACCGCCGAACCTTAACGGATAGTCTGTGTGGGAAAAAATTCACAAATCTAACAATAATGTACAAATATATTGAATGAGAAAAGTATCATTACTTTCGAAATAAACAATAATTTTAAATTATTTGAGTTTTATTGACATTCTTGATAGTTACTATACAACCCAGATGTGGAGTTATACATCAAGCTTTTGTTTTATTCATTGCTCAGATCTTGGGCAAAAAAAATTATTCAGAAAATATAGACTCACTTAAAAAATAAAAATCTCTCTTAAAAGCATTAATGTAAAATAGCCGATAGATGCAAAAGTTAGTTTAATTCTTCATGAAAACATCCATCGGTTAAATGATAGCATTGCCACAAAAATGGTGGCCGTAGGCCGTTATTTTCTTTTTGGTAACAATTGTAAACGTAAAATACGCCCATGAAACATTTAAAGGGGGAATGAAAGAGTCTTGGATTCGTATCTTGGGCCTCACAAGATTCCAAACAATAATGCAAAAAAATATTATTTTTTTTTATCAAAACATGAATCAAAATAACAAACAAAGAAACTGTAGTTAAACAATGGCGACACGAACTCCTTAATCTCTATTGTGATTTAATTTTTCTTTGTGAAATTCATGGCTTTAATTTTTAAACTACTTTAATCAAAATCATTTGCAATTGTTTCGACAACAAAAAAGAAGCTGAAAATTCCCCAACAAAAATTGATGATTTTAAGAAAAAAAACAAATTTATTTGAAAAAAGAAAATGAAGAGAGTAAAAATCACGAATTGATTGCTTCTCGGCGATGAAGAGAGTATTTGATTTTCTTATTTCTAATTATCCTTTTAAATAAAATACATGAACTCCTAGTTCAATTAAATTCTCTCCTTAAACTGTATTTTTAGTCCATTAAGCATTATGCTTTAGTTCGGTTTCCTAAACTCCATATTATGTTCTTTAGAATATTATTATAATTAGTATCATTATTAAATCGATATATCCATTGCTAAATGCTTATTGTGTATTTAGTCCGTTTAGTATTATAACTGACCGTTAGCGGTTATTACCGCATCTATTTTATCCTTCCAGAAATAAGTTATCCCAATGAGAATTGTTTGAGCTCTTGTCTTGTTCGAGAGTGTATAACAACTATGAGACATAAAAACAGTAGAAATATATTTAATGTATTTACAATACTAAGTCATAAATTCATTAAAATGGTTGAAAAATACAATGATTTTTTTGTTATATACGTTTTTTCATTTTTTCGATGTATTCTGCAATTTTATCTTTGCTAAAAAGATTTTGATAATCATTCGTTAAATCAAAAGAAGATTCGTTGTCGTCTATAGTTTTGGAATCATGGGGATGCCGATCAAGAGAATTATCATCAATAATTTCAATGATCTTATTAGATTTGATATCAGCAACTTCATTTTCCTGGGAAACAACAGTGTTGGCAAGATGGAACTTGAAAGATTGAAGATTCATAATTTTCTCTTCAATTGTGTCTTTACATATTATTCTATAAACGCTGACCGTCTTTTTCTGGCCTATTCGATGAGCTCTATCCATTGCTTGCAGATCTTTCATTGGATTCCAATCATGGTCATAGAAAATAACAGTATCAGCACCAGTCAGATTTAAACCTAATCCCCCTATAGATGTCGTAGCGAGTAATACATGAATGGACGGATTCGAATTGAATCTTAATATTTTACACATTGATAAAATACTGATCAATATTTTCATATCGTTGAGAATATTTAACTGAACCATCCAATCTAACAAACAGGATATTGGTGAAATATTTTTCAAGAAGATGTTTTTGAATAATGTCTAATGTATTACGATTTTGAGCGAAAATGATTATTTTATGATCAGATATTATTATTTCAGAATCACTGGAATCACTATGGTTGGTATCTTTAAACCCGCAAATTTCTAAGAGCTGTTTAAGCGCATATAGTTTGCAATTGCTTTTGATGCCGAAAATCGAGTCATTTTCTACAGTAGGATTTAATTTTTCCATTTCATTTTTGTTGATTACCAATGAGAGATGGTTGCAAATTTTTCGAAGAACGACCATTTTCTTTTTTTTTTGATAAATATATTGATACCTCAAATATATGTTTATTTTGTTGAATTTCGTTAATATCCGGAATTTTATCAATATTTTTAATCAATATGTTGAAATCAGGGGTGTTAACATAGGATTGGTACAAAAATTTCTGTAAACCGTCCAATTCGCAATAGAAATCTTGGATGATTTTCGGCGGTAGTTCTTTTAATACATCCTCTTTTTTTCGACGAAGAATAAATGGTAAACAACGTTTATGGAGAGATTCTAACGCTTTGTTGCCTGGTTTTTGTTTCATTAATAAAAACCTTTATCATAATCGACAGTAGAACATTTAGAATCTCGACTTTTTACTATCGGTTTCGCATATCTTTCATTAAATTGACGATAAGTTCCAAGAAAACCAGGCATTAAAAAATCGAACAATGCCCAAAGTTCTAACACATCGTTTTGTATCGGAGTCCCAGTGACTACTAGCTTATGGAGTGCCGTGATTTTTATCACAGATTTAAATATTTTTGATTTGGAATTTTTAATAATGTGGGCTTCGTCCAAAACTAAATAATTCCATTGCTTTGCACCAAAAAAATCACTGTTTTTACGAACTTGGTCATAAGATGCAATGCATAATTTGTTCGAAAAATTTTCATGGATTAGTTTATTGCTGAATATGATCAAAATTACTAAACTATGCGACAATTAACTTTGGTTGTATAACGGTTGAAGGGATATATTTGTTACATTCCTCAAACCAATGTTGACAAAGTATTTTTGGGCAAATGATAAGTGATGGACCGATCTATATACTTAGCACTCCTGAACTACCCCATTAAGAAAATAATCGCTTGATATAATTAGCAATGATTGAATGGTTTTTCCTAGACCCATATCTAAGATAACTAAATTAACATAACCATCACAGAGCGCTCCATTTAGGTTTAATTCACGTAGGAAATTCATCCAATTGATACCATCCTTAAAAGATGTTTCCGACCAAAAATACTTGTTGATAAGAACGGAGATTAAAAACAAGTTCAAAAGGAACCCTAAAAGATTCTATAGCTGTAGGATTTAAAAGTTGATTCAACAAATATAAATCTTTTTTCTTGTTTTCCTCCTCCTCATTATCTTTCTCCAATTTAACAGAAAACTAGAATATTTTTTGATAAAATACATTTAAAGGTATATAATATAATATTTGAGAGAGACAATAAGAGGAAATATAACGTATCTGCGGGCATGAATCGTTCATTCGTCTAAGAACGGGTATCATCAAATGAGAAGATATTTTGAATAAAAAATTAAGATTATTGGGTTCTGAATGGATCAAAGGTAGTCAAACCTTTTTTAATATCGGAAAGAAGAGAGTATATTGTTTCAATACTACCAAGCCTCTCATATTCACACAAGCAATTATCTAACATGGGAAATAAAAAGGATAAGAAAATCTAAAATTTTAATCAGTGTTTGACTAACATCATGAGATTGGTTAAACGGCAAATGACACAAAGAGACCGCTAAACATTTTGATGTTAAATGTCGAATCAATGTATATTGGCACGAAACAAAATCAACAAGAGACAATACCATTCCAGACATCTTTATGTCAATAAATATGCTACCTTTTCTTGGAACACAAAAGCCAACTGTGAAAAAAATATATCGTAAAATATTAAGCTGTTAATTAATTGTTGGAACTCGTTGGGTGTTGAAAATTTTACTGAGTCATGCGTAGAAAAATGGTAATTCAGAAAAATTAGATGGTTATTGATGGCATGCTCAATTTGTTCAGGAAATTTAGCATGCACGCTTGTTATGATGGTGAAAATTGCCTTCTGGCATCCTTCATAAGTTGAATCAACACAGAGTATTTTAGTTGCAAGCAATGCTTCCTTAGAATTTATTTCAGAATTATCGGAGATTTCTTCATATATGGGTATAAATCTGATAGATAATATTCCAAAACGTTCTGTTATGGTTAGTGAAAGATCCTCATCCACACGGACTTCTCGAGGAAATTCAATATCATAACATTTAATGATAGTATATGCTAAAACCGTTTTTTCAATTAATGTAGATAATATGCGTTGGGTAGGAGGGTTAGGGCGATTCGAGCATGCCTGGACTAGATAAACAATACACTGAATCGATATTTTCTATTTATTAAAGCTTTATATACTCGAAATTTTTCATTTGTTTCTAAACATATCATATCTATTGTTGCGGAAACGATTATTGAAATTTTTTCAGGCGGTTTATCAGCCAGACAAAGTATACTAGCGTAAATCACAATCAATCTTAAAAAATACAGAGAAAAAGAAACCTTAAATGACGTGTTAATAAAAAAAAACGATAAATAGAAAGTTTATCGTTGAAATTTAACAATTCCGCATTGAAATTGATTGCCGCTAATTTGACAATTTTAAATGAATTGAGTTTTAATTCATTTTTCATGCTGGAATATTTAAGACTTAATAAATGTAAAGAATTAAACTGTTGTTTAACTGAAGTGGATTCGCCTTTGATGCATTTTATTGCAGTCTTAAATTTTATCATATTCAAACAACTTTAAACGACTCAAGCAGATTTATGAATGAAAATATTTCATCACGTACATTATTTTCAGTATTCATATTTTCATACGAGAGTTCTTTAAACAATTGGGATCGAATCAGTTCAAGAGTAGTCTCGTTTATGCTACACTAGATTTGAAAGACGTAATATAATACTAGACCATGCTTAATGATCACCTCAAGAATTGTTAAAAGGACAGAATATTTTATAAAATAATCTGTTGATTGAAGAAATTGAGAAATATCGAGCACACTGTCTACATAAGAAGAGAATTTTGTTATTTGTTTTTCAATTAATTTTGATAAAAGACTAAATATTTGATATTAAATAAACAGAGATGCAGATATTCGACAATCGATCTCAGTGTTTTCAAAAGAATTCGATGTAGCACCAATTTGGTAGCCACCAACACAATTATTCTCTTCAGAAAACACCTTAAAATAAACACTTATAAGGGGTACATTGTGGAAATTAGCGAACTCATGTGTTATAAGTATTGGAGTACGAGATGGATGCGATAGTAATTTAATATGTGTCGAACACCACCATCTTGTAATCAAGTCAAGGTTGTCAAAAGTAAGCGTTTCAAGGAATGATGAAAAAGCCTATGGAATATATGTAATAAAAATAACATTTTGGCAATGATCACGAATTGATTGGTCGGGTTGAGTCAAGGTAATATAAAATAAAACATATGCGTATAATTTCGGTACTTCGGGTGATTCTTTAAAAAGAACCTATATTAAATTATATCCTAATACATTGATATTAATGTATTTGACTATGTAAGCCAATGACATGATGGTACTTGTGCGCACGTCTAAAGAAGAGTGCTGGCATAATTGCAATAATTTAAGGTAAAATTTTTGAATTTCAAAATTAGGATTCAACATGAATATATCATTAATTTTACAATAATCAACACTTGAATCAGTGAACGATAACACCCGAGATAATAGTTCAACCACGGATGAAACTGTTGATGTTAATTCATCGGCATTAACTATCAAATTAGTGAGAGAATGAATTAAATCAGTAATCTATGATAAATGATATATTTGTAACATTGCTTTTAAATAGAACGACGACAGATTTCAAAAAGGTGTTCAATAATTGACAGCTTGCCATAATAACATCCTCTGTTTGATTACTAAGACACTTATATATTTGGGGGTAGAGTTTAAGAAGGATTGTATCTGAATTATTCTGAGATAAAAAAAAAATGCTTATTACTTCACAAGAAAGTAACAAATATTTAAAAGCGGTGATACACGATAAAATTATTCTCCAATCTTTACTATCATGTTTGATTAAAGCGATGAGAATGTCTGACAATTTTAGAACATCTCGGTTGAGATGAACCATCAATGTGCTTAATAATTGAGCTGATGTTTCTACAACTGGTGCCACAATCTAAATAGTTTGAGTAAAAAATTACAAAATCGCTTGAGAAATCAATGAATTTATCGATACAAATAACGACAAACGAAAAAAGGCGTATTTTATGAAGAAAAAAAAGATTGAAAAAATCGTTCTGAATAAAAAAACGATATTTACGGTTTTGTCACAAAATCCGCTTTCTCTTCCTAGTAACGTGTAACAATTCAATACAATCTGAGTTGTTGCAAGAATAGCGCCATGTCGAATCTACATGAAATGATAAATGGACAATATACAATCCAATTGACATCAAACATATCCTTTAAAAAACACTGCGCATAATCTTCGGCTGAATTTTTCTTTATAAACCAAAACGATTGATTACTTTTATAAAATTCTGGATGTGATTGTGATTGTTAGCCGGTGGTAGTCTTAAATTTGTTTGTTACAATTAATTACAATAATTTATCAGTATTATTATCGATCAAATAATAATGTTTCATATAAAACTCATTCAGATATGAATCAAGATAATCATGAATCTCACAGTGAATTTTTGCTCTTCGTTTTTTGGTTTTCTTTATATTAACCAATGGCGGTGGAATAACTATTTTTTTCGAGACAATACGGTTCATAGTAAAGTCATCTAGTTTGAGAGTATCCAAAACATTATCATATGGTTGTAATTTTGGTTCAACTGTGTTATAACCTTGTCTCTTACCAATATTATCAGGATGATCCCCTAATTCAGTTAGCAACGACGGAAACGATTTGATTAAACCAAAAATATCAATATTTTCGAAAATTTCAAGAAAAATGTCCCCGAAAAATGATTCATGGATATCTAAAAATATATCATGTATTAATATATATTTTTTTAATGTATAAGGATATTGTCCCCACTGGGTGTTATCAGAAATAGGGTTTCAAAAATGAATGTTCATAAAAACCTTTACAACTTATCGTTTTAATGAAGAGGGAAAATCATGTTGCAGTTGGGAACACAGGTTGTCTTGGGACAATAGAAGTGAAGCTAATTTCTGTTACATCAAAATTTGTGTGTTTTCGCAAAATATATGTAGTGAGACCTTTATAAAAGATAATAGGTGCTTTTTCCTGAGAACCAAATCCCTTTATATCGTGTATGCGAAATGAAGTAAAGGGACTAAATTGGCAAGATACGTACGTTCCTTTTTCTTATCTGTTCCTCATATATGTTTAAATGTATACAGAATTTTATTCGAATTAAAAATGTTTCAATTTCAACGTATATTGACACAAAAAGGCAGTACTTTGCAACAACGTCAATATATTGCTGTCAGTGAAAGGTCCTTCTTGACGTATACTCGTGCTAAAGTAATAGAGTCGGCATATATTTGATGATAGTCTTATGTGTAAATTATTTTAGCTCGATGGAGCATACATGAAAAAATATTCATAAAAAACTTAGATTTTGTGATAATTAGGTGTGCTAAAATAATAGCCAATAACAGCGTAGGTTAGACTAGAATTTATACTAAAATGATAATTTGCAAAATTTTAATAGCTCGGGCGTGTTTTTAATTGTGTTTGAAAAATTATAACATGAGCTACACGAAGATTATAATTTTAGACATTTTTTTTGTTACAATTTATTTATTTGAACATCTTTGAAACTTATGCATAGAAAATAATTTATGTCGATATAAATAAAAAAACGGTCAATTTTTTAAAACATGAATTATTTTTCTATTATTTTATCACACCTAGGATGTATATTTTTTTTACATTTTATATAGTAATCGATGATTAATACCGCAGCGGTAATTAATAGAATGATAGGGTTCAAAAATTTCGATTATTTTTGCTGATTTATATTATGTTAAAAATAGTTTATAAAATACTTGTCAATTTTATAATTTTTACAAATATATACTATGAAAAAATTGTGATCTTTGAGATCCAGGTGCTAAATTAAAAAAACCGAATAAAAAAAAAGAAGAATTTTAAAAATCGAACTAATGCTACAACAGTTTACGGTTTCTATATATGGAAAATACAATGTGATGTTGAATGGATGAATTTCTCCATCCTTGGTAATGCCATAGTCACGGTGTCAACTAAACAGTTTATGTACTCCAAATTAGAGACTAATATACTCACGTCGTAAGATATCATTAATATTTAAAATATGTATTGATTTAGAAAAATTAATCCATTCAATAAATGCAAATTATATAATAGCAGATTCAGAAAATATACATCTGAAGACATTATAATTTATGTGAAAATTTTTTAACCAGGAAATTTAATATTAAACTGGCCATACTACAAGATTCGGTAGGGAGCTGTACTACTGCATACAGCCGGTTCTCATTTTAAGCGGTCTCAAAACCATATTTGTGTGGAAATTTTGGTTATAATAATTCAAATATCTTTTATTATTTGTATATATGCATGGCATTACGCATAAAATGCATGATATTGCAAACACAAAATAAATACTAAATCCTATATAATTTTGTATTTTTTTGTACATGGGCTCATCTGCATTTCAATAAGATCCAAATTTCTTTTGTAATACGGGCCTCTGGATTACGTCTGCCTCGCATAAAAAGATAACCATGCGTCTATTCCTTTCCAATTTTCTTCACTAAAAACGGTGAAGAAATTGTCAATAGTTCTGAAAAAGGACACACTATAAGGAGGTTAAAATAGACGCGCTGAGAAATAAATTGTAGTCAAAACAAGCTGATAAACGTATAAAGAAATAAGTCAACGTCCTAGACATTTTGCCATTTAAAATAAATATTTTGGATGTAAAACTAAAATGGCTTTATGATAAAGTAATGATTAACTGAATTTTATAAAATCATGATTTAAAGAATAAAAAAAATTAGATTTAATGAAAAGGATAAAACGTATATTCCTAAAATCTACAACAGTTGATAATTTAAAATCGTTCTGAGTGTATGCTAACGTAATTGCGCGCAATTTTACGCGCTTAACTTTTTACATTTCTTGAAATCAATGCTTTTCAGCAATAAGATATGAAAGGTTATAATAAGACATTGCATTAATAAATCCTGTAAATACATGTAATGATAAAAATTGAAATTTTATTAGTGCACTATTGCGTCACTGGCCTCAAACAAAATAAGCCTAACAAATTTCCAATATGTAGATATTTAATTGGATGTTCTTATATTTTATTTTTAGACTCATGTTCTGTTCTTTGGTTTTCTTCCAAGCCCTCACACGCGCACGCAGCGGGGTGGCTATTTCAACAAATTTTTCTCTTTTTTGCACACAAGAATAAGACGGATTGATAAAATTTACAAACGACGTTGTAAAATTCGGAAACGCTAATTAAATTTAAGTGTTCTGAACGGTGGAAAGCACTCAGTACATATTTTATAATTTTGCAATTGCCAAATTCTACGCCAAATAACCTCTCCAGCTTCCTTTGAAGGAAGATTGCTCTCAATTAAACCGATCAAATTCTATCCTTGCATCCCTAACTTAGTTTTATTTCTGAGCTCAAACTGATTATTGAGATAAGCTTAGCCCATTATAATTATAAAAATGTATTTCCAAATAAATAGACTTTGATTTGAAGTTCATATACGCCAGATAAACTCTAATGATGTTTCAAAAACTTATGTAAATTCTCATATAAAAATGGGTATGATCTTCGAAGTAAGATATGTATCATCAATTGAAAAATTGATTTTAAAATGTGATTGTAATTGGTATCAGATTCGTTCTTCATTTGTATCGTAGGAAGTAAATGCAGAATTTAAAGTATTAGGTTGCAGCGAATATATGAATGCATAAAATACCTCGTTCTGATACATAATTAACACATCGAAATTTTAAATTCGTGAATTGGGCTGTGGATCATTTTTTTATGATGTGTAAGAATTTGATGAGAGCATAGTTTACAAACCCTTGAAACATATCAGTTTTGAATTAACCACGAGAACGGCCAACTTTAAAGATTTTTCCGATAATTAATTATATTAGCTATCCAAAGAACACCCGGTGGTGGATATAGTAGTACAGGAGATCAACAATCTAATTTATAATCGCTTCTTTTAGTTTTGTGAAAAAAATGATAATATTTAAATTTTGCAGAAAATAAAACATTGAGCATTTAGGATCAATTGTTTTCCAAATTAAAAAAAATAATGAGGCACAAAACAACTGAAAGTGTGGTTTAGCACACATGCGCAAACCTTAAAATGAAAAGCAAGGATTTTTACTTAAAAGTCAAAAATTAAAATATTATATTGGTTCATTTATATAGAAATTAGATATCGGTAGGTTAAAAACTTTCGATACACGGAAATTATTATAATTTTCTGCAAAATCAAGGTAATCTGGCATTAAATTCTTTGGAGATGGTGTATGGGATAAAATAAAATAAAATTTTTTTCAGGAAAAGCAAGAGGTATTCACGGTTAGTAAATAAAAGGTTATAAACTCTTGTGTAATATAAAACAGATTACATGTTTAAAAATAAAGTTAAGGGACAATGGATTGACTCTACTTGTAGCGGCTGCATCAAAAGTTCAAGTTGTTAATTAAAAAGATTTTTTTTAATTGATCAACGTTCAAAAACAATTGAGCAATGTTATATTACGTAAAGTGCCGCTTACAAATATTAAAGCAGAATAAATCCTTCGCATTTTTATTATTGAGAATGGGAAATTTTATACCGTATGTTAGGTTAGGGCGGGATTTTACATGTATTTTGCAAAGTTGACCAATACACTCAGCTGCAAATGTTCTTAATTCCCATGAATCTCCGTATAAATAAAATTTTAACTAAAGTGAAATAATAAAAATTTACCTTATCTATAATTATAGGAAAATAGGCGGGTGACGCTTTTGAAATGTCACAAAATTGTTTCAATGTGTTTAGCTTTAAAGAAGCTTGAGTTTTAGGCTCGAGAAATTTAAATAATTTGTCTAATCTTAATTTCATGAAAATTTGTTATAAAAACTTTCCTTTAAAATCCATAAACTTAATTTAACAAAGTAGACGCACGCGCGGAAATAATGGAGCCACCGTCCGACAAACACGAATTACGTATAATTATTATGTTTACAACCAGAAATAAACAACTTTGATCTGAATGCGAATAACAAAACTCAATTTAGTATCCTTGTTAACAGAAATCAGGAAAAAAATCCTGTTCTTAAACATATCCGTAATGTTCCCTGGTGTTTTTCTGATGGAATTAAAACCGATTTTATGATAGGACAAGGCGTAGGAGTTTATTTTATAAGGTCAATCGTTTTATTAATTTTCAGTATGAAATATCACAATATTTATCAAAATTATATACACGATCGTTTGAAAGATCATAGAAATATATACAGACTTTGCATTCTTCTTGTTGTCTGTGATATTGTAACCTAAAAAAACTAATTTTAGCCTGAACCAGAAATATGCCTTCTAGAATTGACAAAAATATCTCTTCTCACTAATATATCGTTGATTTTATCATGGAAGTGAGTTTTATTTTTAACATAGTACCGTGGAGGCTGCGCAATATCTTGAAACCTATAAATCATATCTTAACAAACCTGCTGATTCTATAATGACAGAGAAATCTAGTCAGAACATTGAAACCCAAGTACGGACCACTCTTAACAATATAGGTCATCGAGTTTCTTACCAATATTAGAGGTATCAGCAAGACAAATGCTCTCGTTTTATTAAAAAATTATAAGGTATATATGAGATCGTTATTATAGACGCTTAAACACATAATGATGGCTAGCTTAGAAGAGCTGTCTTTATGCCCTGGAATAGGCACCAATAAAGTAGTTTTGTGTTGTAAACAAAAGGGAGTGCGCATCCGCAAATTTTTTAATCAAACATTTTATAATGAATATAATAAAAAATAATTTTTTATACATAGATTGATTTTTATTTAGCTGACACAGGTGATCTCTAACCGCATGGGCTTAAACACCATATTGACCGTTCCCTAGTGTCGCATCGGCTAAATCCTAGTACACTGTACCAAAATACCGTTGCTAATCGAAAACAAAAGTTAAAATTTTTTCGTTCAAAATGTCAGTCAGTCCGACGAACAGGATTCATGGCGCTCCCATGCTGCCCTTTCAATGAGAACCACTGTTTTGAACCCACTGAGTAACCAGAATGAAACTTTTTAGGCGGCTTTAAAAGAGCATGATTGTTATACCCCCATCAAACATGACCAAGATAAAAAAAAAAGGATAACTAAGATACACTAATATATTCATCCCAGGAGTATGTCTCTCACTGATCCTACTCCTACCATACCAGAAATATTTTTTTTTGTCGCAAGAAACAATATCTACAATCTTCGAAAAGTGTCATCCATGCATAAAGTTTAGTTCCAACCGTAAGCTTGACTTAACCGTTAGCTACTTACCATGGGTGTACTTCAATGAAAATGTGATGCCATTTGCGATAGTGGCCATTGAATCAGTCTTAGAATTGATAAAAAATTAACATTTATAATTCTCAATGATACTCTTGAGATTCTGTATCATATATCGGCCTTCATTTTATGTTAAAAAAGGTAAAAAAGTTCATATGAAATTTATACCATTTTGAAAAAAAATATACTTTTATAGATGTATGGGGCCTTTCACACAATCAAACTTAATTTATCTGCCAAAAAGCATCGGAAATTGGCGATGTATTATCCGCGTAAATAAGTACATTTTAATATTGATAATTATGTGAAATCAATTTTTATTGTATTTGATGCAGGAATTTGAATAATTGATAATTATAATATTTTTTTGAAACACTATTGAGGTTTCTGAATATTTTTTTAATTTTGACATAAAATATTTAAAACTAAAGGAAATATCAATGTTAGTGCATTATTAAGTAATTTGTACCCAACCTCCAGAGACAGTTTAAAAAACGGCATGTATAATATTATTGTTGAAAATAAGCTCAATGAGCACACTCCATAATTTTGTAAGGAAATCGTTTTAATAATTATATGCATAATTTAATACATAATTTAATAATCGTGAAACAATTAGCGATATAAAAATCAACATCTATGCTGCATCTGGATATCTCAGAAAAAACTTTAAAGGATCATTTAAAAGAAAAGTAAAGATTTTAAATTGTTATTTTCGTATTAGCGGATACCGAGAAAAGTTGACAAAAATTGTTTAATTGAAAGCGATTGCGCCATGCGTAATTTATACAATAGAATAATAATAAACCATGATTTAAATTGAAAAGGAAGGAAGCGTAAAAATGAAATTTATAAATAATTTTTATCTCATAATAATTACTTAAGAATTGTTTGCACTTTTTTTTTCTTTTACACCTTCAACAAATGTGAAAAATTTAGTTTAAGGGAAATTGACTTTTAAAACTCCATTACGTTTAAATAAGGCAATAGATTCCATTAATATGTCGATGCTTCAAAATAAACACACAATTTCAAAAACTTAAAAATTGGCATATTAAATTTCTCTTTGTTCGCATCTCAATTTTTATATAAATTTCATCTCTTGTGTTATATCTTTGACGGTTGTCTTCTAAAATATCTAAACGTTTGAGTCATAGATAAGGTCTTTTTCTGACGTTCAAATGCATCTGTCGCGATAAAAAAGTTCCAAAAATATTATTGCTTTTATTATTATAATTTTTAGGCCAATTCAACCACCGCCCCTAACCCGAAGAAGGAAACCTTAATATAATACATAAAAAATTCACATCATGTATTTTCCATTAAAACCCGAAATATTAAATTATTATCCGTAAAAAACTGTCTTAACTTTTTCCTCTTTTTAATTGTTAAATTTCAAAATAAGGTGTCAAATTTCTCATTGAATTGTAATTTTAACGCCGCCTTTTTAATTTTATTCTCCCTAAAACTCGGTTACATTTCGCCAATATTCCCTCTCCCCGTTTTTTTATTCATAATTTTGAAATTGTTTTTATAATTAAAAATATAACTGTTAGGGAAGATTTATTATATTAAATAAACATGACAGTAAAATTCAGTTAGTAACGATAACCAACAGTCAACTATTTCAACTTTTCCGTGTTGACTCGCACATTTGTGTTAAACTGTTACTCCTGTTTAATAGAAATTTTTGTTTATTAAAAAAACCGCTACTATTTAGGGCCGATATAAATGTTTAAATAGAGAAATCCCCTCGAACCACCAAATGTTAACAAATGAATGGCAACTTCAAGTATACTTGACATTGACTGGCGTAAAAAAAAATCCTATGTAATTAACAGTGCCGAGAATTAAAAAATTTTGGGAACCCCGGACAGAGAGCATGCTCCGTTGGTACCTAAATACTTTAGGTTAGAAAATTGCATATTGAAATGCTTCCCAAATCCCCCCTCAACTCGTAATTTCCTTTTAAAATTTTAATATATTTTGTCATATATTTTATTTTATGTCATGGAGGAGACCAACTATCCATTAGCATTAAAAATCAGTTTTCAATTTTATATTTACGTTAAAATCTTAAATGTGGTAGTAATATGTTAAAGTGCTAAAAATATATATTTTTTTTGTATCGGATTAATGAGTGAAACCTTACTGATCTCTTTCGAATTGAAATCACCGGACCCATCCGGGTTATGCTAGTGCTAGGTAGGCATCACTGCCAAGATAAGCAGCGCGGCACTCTCCTAACTAGATCTTACACCAACCTCTAGGGTCGTCGTGCCCCAAGGACACTGGCACGTATAAATATATTGTTCAATTCATTTACTTCATGTGGTGTGTGAAATAAACTGATAAATATAATATTAAAAATGGAGCTAAATTATTGAATTTTTCTCAAAATTAAATATTTTCCATGTTCTTAAAAAATTTCGGAACGCAACTAATTTTGCTGGAAAAGTTTTTATCAAGGGACACCAATTATAAATTTTTTTTTAATAATTGAAAGAAGGATAACTGAGTATCAAATGAAGCCGATTATTATTATTAAAAATAGAAATAAGTAATATTATAAAAAAAATTTAACTCATTATCGAAAAAATGTTATTATAAATATATAATATCAGAAAAAGAACAGATAATATTAAACAGCAATTTTTAATTTAATATAAAAAGCAAAGTCAATTTAAAAAAAATATGACTATGCAAAATTTGTTGGGCGTAAATTTGACTAAAAATAATATATATTAGTCCAATTCACTAAAGAAGCAGGAGGTTTTACAGTGTTTTGGAGGTAATTCAACGGTTTAATAAAATATTTGATTTTCTAAAAAATTTATTGAAAAGGCGAATACAAGATAAATATTAAATCATTTGATTTATTAAAAATTTTTTCTTCTCCTCTTTTTAACGTGAATGTTCTTACGTGTTATAAAAAAACCCTGACAGTCATCAGGAACAATTAAATTAGGGGAATCGCTGATAAAAAAACATAGGCGTTCAATTGAAGTTTGGTTACGCTGCGTAATGTAGTTTTTCCATTTTCTGAATACCTCTTCAATCGGATTCAATTGGGGCGAATATGGCGGTAAAAATACATTCAAATCTATTTGTTTTAGAAATTTTTTTGGTGCTTCGCCTCTACGGATAAAGGCATTGCCCGTTACGTTGTTTCTTGCAAAGAGTCCTGAATTATTAAAAATTCTTATTAGTTATCTCAAGAAATACAAGAACTTCAGAGAATTTTATGCCGAATCGCTGATTTTAAAATATTTCACACCACTTTTCATTATTTCCGCATAAGCTGAAATGTTGTTTGATCATATCGATCTAATCTTTTTTTGGGGTTGGCGTACCTATAATACTTCTCCCGCATCCAATTCGCTTGCTGAAACTTACTCCAAATTCGTCAATAAATATTATTTTTCATCTTGCGACATGTAGTTTTTTCAATATTTTTCTCTTTCATTGATTTTATCAGGAGTATTACGTGTTGAGGGCATTAATTTTACTATTTATATTGAGTGATAAGTTCAGTCAAAGATAGGTTAATTTTTGTCATACTAGCTGTAATTTTCAACCCATTCTGCACCGCAGGCTTTAATACCCGTATATCAACACTTGTATAAGTGCTGATCATATTAGGTATTGCCTTACGTGCAAAAGCTTTAATCTTTGTGCTTCTTGATTATCGTTTCTGTATCGCTATAATTCTTCCAGTTTTCTAAAATAATTTTATTACCAAAGCTAGTGTATTCACGTTTAAATCCACGCCTTGGCTTATTTGTTTAAGACCCTTTGCATTTTGGTATTTTCGGATAATTTTTTTTCTTTTCATTTTAGGGCTTTTGTAAATTAATGTAAAAAGTGTTAAATTAATTGCAAAACACTGTATTAAATTATAAAATATTAAACAAAAGAGATTAAGTCTTATTTAATATAAATATATATTAAAAAAATTCTGTCTGTCTGTCCCACTCAAAGCCTACTATGATTTTTTTAAGTGCTTTTAATGACGTAATTTCTATTTTCAAAGTTTCAACCATGAATAAAAGTCCCAACAAGGCATAAATCAAGTTCCACCAAAATTAATTTTTTTTCTCATTGATTACTACGAGTCAATAAGTGAAACATCCATTAGACGAGTCATGGCTACCTTTTTCTATATCTCCGATCTTCAAAAGTTCTTTTTATTAGGTGAACCATGACCAAACCCCAAAAACTTCCAATAATTCTTCTCTAGATATAATATGACGGGGAGCGAAACGACCCAAGTAAAAAAAATCAATCATGTGGAACTTGAATTAAGACGGGCCTTGACCGCTGGCAAAAACCACCTAGTATTGTATAAATAAAGAAAAAGTAAATAAGAAATAACGAAAAATTAAGATTATAATAGCAATTAATACTACATATAAAAATTTCTTATTTGATCAATATAAAATCAGATATAGTAATACTGTCCATTGAGAGATGTTTAACTGGTAGATATCCGTTCGAATCCGATTTTAAATTTAAAGTTTTTATGTTTTTAGATAAATAGTATTAATTGTTCGTTCATAGTCTCAATTTTAAGGTAGAGTCAAACTTCACGAAAATTCTTTCCAGTTTGAGTAGACAAATAAAAACTATTTAATCCCGAAAGGCTAAGTTTTAACGTACAAAATTTGTGTGGATTAAAAATCAAATACTTTTGTTCTCCTGATTATAATTTTTTTAAACAGAAAATATATAGTAAAAAGAACATAGAAAGGGGTATAACAGGCGAAATATACCTAAATTCATTAAAAAGTATATTTGACATAATTTTATTAAAATAAGCTAAATTTAGTAAAAATAATGCACAAACAGATAAATATTATTAAAATAATATAAATGCTTAAATTATCATATTAGCAAGGATAAAAGTAATAAGATTAATAAAAAAATAAGAATTGAAAGACTCATATATTTAGCTATATCAGTAAGAGTTATTAATTTTATTTATATCTATATTTTGGATAAATTTAATCACTTTGATTAGAGTATATATAATTTAAATAATGAAACGTTTCTTACAAATTTATTCACTTATCTCCAATAATTTATATTATAATACTAAATTTATCAAGTTTTTATAAAATTTTTCAATTGTTTCAATTAAAGAATATTTCATTTTTTTATTTTATAATATAAAATTACCTGAACATAAATATTCCCAAAACATCAAATTTAAAAAAAATGTACAATCTTATTTAGTAAATAAAACGTGTATTAAATATGACATTAAAAATATTATTGCACTTGGAATCTAGAAAATTAAGGGGCAGTTAGGCATGAACTGAAATGGATATATTCTAATCCGGGAATATGCATACTAGTTGAAGATGATACGGGTTTTTATGTCGTAAGCATGAAGACATCCGGTCAATCTTATTGTAAATTCTGGTCAGAGAGGTCCATAGACCCCAATCCCAATGAACCGATGTCTTATAAGATTTGTTATGTTCTTAATCATCCTATTTAGACAGATTACAAAATATATGTAGAATTTAAAAGCGTGTTCAAGAATAAATACCTTAGCTCTTCATTTGAAGCAGCTCATTACTTATGCTAAGATGAAATATTTAAACAATGACAATTTTAATAAAACTTTGTCTTTTAACGAAATACTATCGTGTTAGGGTATAAAGTCAAATATTTATCGAAGTAAGTATAAATGATATCAACCAACTAATTCAAACGCATCTAAATTTGAAAAGAACCAGGAAATAGTTCCAACATAAGATGGTTCGAATTTCTTACTAGTATTTAATATTCATTCAAAGAAAATTATTATTTTCGGGTTCAGGGAGGATATATCATTGTTTCTGATACTACATTCCGATGGGACTTTGAAACCTGCTTCAATATTGTTATGAAAGTTACACGATTCATTAGACTGTAGGAGGACTAAAAATCAACTTAATATAAGCTTTACTAAAAATAAGATAGAACTGATTTAAAAATGTTTTTTTTACTTGATTAAAAATATGCAATATCAAAACAATAAAGATTTCCAACCCAGAATAATTCAAATCAATTATGAAAAAATACATATAATACCAAAACAGTAGTTCCAAAAATAGTATAATGGGTTTTTTTTAATAATATACAAGAATTGTGTAAAAAGATTTGAGTCTTAAATACGTGCCAATTTTTATCAAAAATCATGAGTTTGAACAAACAGCAAGGTATACCATGCTCTTTCACAAGTTCAAGTTGATAATTGGACATGCTTGATGAACTATAATCAATATATAACATGATAGAGATTCTGGACAGTTTTTTTTTAAATTATGTTTGCAATACATAGATCAACGGAGAACTCTATATTTTCCCGGAAACCAAATCTAGCTTTGGAATATTTTTTTTTAAACAAAATAAGTTATTTAATAAATTTTTTCAGAATTTTCATGAGTTTAAGCGGAAATTTAAATTATTCATAGCGAGAATTAAATCTATGCCGGGTTTATTATGGTTGGGGAACATCAAAATTACATCCCGAAAACATATATAGATTTTCATAATTTTATTCAAAGATTAAGATATTATATTTTTTAAGTTTTCTTGAATTAAAAAATTTCTGGGATGGGTGTAGTAACGTCATCAAACTAGGTGGATTATTATAATTAACATGACTGATTAATTTAATATTTTTTCCCTCTGTTTAAATATAATTAATTTTTATCTCTTTGTACATAAAACTTTATTATTGAATATATTTAATTAATTATAATTTTTATTTCTTGTGTTGGGAAAGAACAAAATTATGCTTATGGTTTATAAATAAACAGCAAATATTATTTATAATAATCTTAAACTCATTTATATCATAAAATTGTTACACTACACTGGAGCCGTAGTTTTTTTAACGCATTTACTATTGCGTTTTTTATTTTGCGTTTTTTAGACTTAAAACACTTTATGATATATATTTGGCCCAATTACCTGAAGAAAATAAGTATCGCTGAAATCAACTGCTCATAAGATTAGGTTATCAGGGCTTGGGCGTGAGCATATGAACCAACTATTTTTCTGTTGGCAGTCTTAATTAAGCAGTAGAAGCAGTTATCACTATGGTCGTTTCTCATTTTAGTCTCAATCTGCAATAAGGACTCATTTTGTCAAAAGTTAAAGTAATCTGAATCGTTTATACAATCTTCAAACATGTAATCTTATTTATTATTAAGTAATTTATCAATCAGGAGCGTGCGAGAATACAATCAAAGGTCCTTGAAGTGTTCTTAAATGCAAAATTCACCATCAAACATAATAGTTTCTTTTATTGATACAAAATCTCTAAATGTTATATGGGCTAACATATAGGTCAATTCCAATGGCGAAGAAATAAACCGAATCCCTGGAGAAATGTTATATATGGTCTGAGTATTGTTAAAATTATCAATTAATTATTTTCTAAGTCTATTTATATTACAATTTAATATCAAAATTTTATTTAGAATTTAAAAATTTGTTATCAATTATGCAATGGAGAAATTATATGAATTGAAACACCCAGTGATTATATTAAAAGAGCTGAGGAATTCTAAACTGATCTGGAAAAATATCAAGGGAAGTTATTAAAAATCTTGAAAAGAATGAAAGCCTCCGCCCTTTTTTTAAAGAAATTTATAAATAAAATTCCCCGATTGTGTGTTTTAAGAGAGAGTGTAGTAATAATTTATATCTCCATGAATCAAACGAATACTATGAATTAAAATTAAAGCTGCATTCGTTGCTCCTCGCAAAGTTATTTACGCGAAATCAAGTCGACATTTTACGATTGCATTACGTAATCCAAAGCTTCTTATAGAAATATGCGACCCATTGTAGAGTAAACTTCTCTAAAATATTTTTAGATATTCTATGATTTTACGCCATATTTTACATATATTTTAAGTACAAATTTTAATAAATTCTGAAACTCGAGACCCCACGTTGAGTTCACGTCAAACTACTATATATAGCTTTCGAAAGATTGACTTATAATGTTAATAATAAATTTATTTAAATAAAATAAATAATAAAATACAATGAATTTGATATAAAAAAATAATTTGTAATTTGAAATTAAATTTAACCTCAATAAAAGGGGCTGCCTTTTAAAAATCTAAATTATATAAAAGCTATAATAATTTAAAAAATTTATAAATTTGATTTAGTTAAATTTTAGCCAATCAAATTAATAAATAGTCTATTTTTAAAACTAGAAAAAGAGTTCATCTTTGATGGCATCCTTATAAATCTCTAACCTCTACTATATTCTCAATTGTACATTTTTGTAAATTAACTTTTTTATTTTTATTTATATATAAATAGAAAATGTTAGTGTTCATTTTATGCATTGATTTTAAATAAAATCTACAGTTACACTCAAGATCAATCGTTCCAAACATACTCAGTCTCCCCTTTCCGAGCCTAAGTATGTGGAATGAAATGATCCAATAGTATAATCCCTTTTTATTATTTTTTATTTACAAAACAAATAAACTCTAAAACCAATACATAAACGAAAAACCCGAAACCAAAAACCATGTGAGTATGTTGCATAGAGAGAAAAAATAAAGAATAAGTTGAAACCAATAGGAGCAGCATGTGTTCAGTTATTAAACTAGATATGCAAGTATTGATTACTCAGCCCTACCTCTGTTAGTCACTATACTCAAGGGAGGAACGGTTTTTGTGTGTAGAATTAAGTTATCTGCTCCATAAACAAGATTTTCACTCATATTGCATATAGTGGGTAGGATATTATTATAAATATTGCAGTCTAGTGTTTTTAAATTTAGCGAGTTATGCTATGTAAACCTATTTTTGTAAGCGAAAAATTTAATATGAAATAAAAAAACTGAAAACTCAGAAATATAACCCCCAACCATTTTTTTTTAAGTATACTAAAAACAACTTTAAAAATATTCTAACTCGAGCAAAGTAATGTGCCCGATCGAGAAACTGAAATATTTTTACTTATGTTATCAAAATTTGTAAATTAAACTTAATTTTATGTGATTCTCTTTATTTTATTTATTTTTAATGTTTTTTTGCCACGATTAACAGTAGAGTCGTTACAAACGAATGGATACTCTGACACAACTTTAACTTATTTTAATGGTGATATAGTTGGATCTTCAAAATTTCCCAAAATATTTCATGCCTCGCATTTTTGTAAATATTCATTTAAAAGGGACTATGAATAAAAAAATATTGAAACGTGAAATTTTTTATCATAGATGCTCAAAGATCCAATTTAAAAGGATCAACGCTCAAATAATTTATGGAAAAAAGGATAAATTTATGATAAAAATGATTCATATAAGTGCTTAAATCAGTATAAATATTGTTATATTTGATGAAATAAATAATCATAAATCCACAGAATCATTTAAGGATAATTTAATGATTGAAAAGATACAAAAGGAAGAAATATATTTTTATTAATTAAATGAACATTTATTTCGCTTACTCAAATCCTAGGCTGTCTCAACGATATATTGAATCTTTTTACCAAACTAAGATCAAAAAGAGGTTTTTTGAAAATCAAAAATATTAATCCGTCAGCAATGGAGCCATAAAGATTATTCACAAATGGTTTCCCATTTTTAAGTAGATATATTCATCATGGGTTTCATATTGCTATATGGAGTTATGATTAATACTTCTCGTTGAGGCGGTATTACCGACAAACTTTTATAAATGGAACTTTTGGATTCTTTAGTGCTCTGTTTAATATTAATGGTGTTGTACACAGACACAAGTTTGTTTATTGCATGCGCCTATCGTTTAATAATATCGGGAAATTAATCCTATTTGAAAAGTTCTTAAACTGATTGCCCTGATGGAATATTATTAAATGCCATAAATAATAAATTTCGATTTTTAACAGTCGCTAATTTCTGTAGTTTGACATGAGCTACCGCAAAACTAAATTCTGCAGGGGCATTTTTATTTCAAATAGTTAATTTTAAGAAAATTTATAAAAATTTGTATATTATTCGATTATCAACGCGAATTTAAATTTTATACAGGTTTTGATCATAATTTCAATTAATGAAACTCAATGGGGAATCCAAAATATAGAAAGCGCCGAATTAACAACTTAAGATTCTAGTCTTAGTTTATTAAGCATTGTTATAGTTAAGAGCATCCGACCCTTACTTTGGAACTTAAGGACTAGCACACAATGGCATTTAGCAAGAATACATAATAATTGTCTTGTAGGTTCCTCCTCTAAGTCATCTGAGACTATTTTTACAATTCTCATCCAAACTTATACCCTTTTATTTTACACGGAATTACACAATTAATTGAAAATTATTAAAATTTATCATATAATTTTAAAATCTATATGAATACTCTCAATACGTTTATTTGGCTGTATCATTCTAATTTTAACCAAATCCATAACTACTTTGGTGTTTTCATGTCATATATGAAGCCAAATAACACAGTCCATTACTTTTGAATGATGTTAAACAATTTTATTATGCCCTTTGGATCAATACGAACCGGTTTAGATAATTTTTATTTCGAAGCCTTTTATGATTTCATCAAACAAAAAGTTGATTCAACTTTCCAGCTTTGATTAATATATTTAAGACTATTATTATTTTTCGTATACTTGATGTATTAAACGCAATTGGACTATTTTATAGACCGTAAAAGTACGCTCTTATGGAACTGCTCCCATAGAGAAAAGATGAACGTGGCGTTAGGTAAGGGAGAACCTCTCACTGTTATTTATATTTTATGAATGTCTGCCTAGAAGTTGCCATGAGAAGAATTGGTGCTGCATATCTCCCCTCGAAAGAGACCTGTACGATTTAATATACTCAGCCCTATATAAAAATCTATATTATCGAGATTACTTCAAGATTGCTTGGTTGATGTTATCAACTCACAGGTTTCACAAAGTGTCAAATTACAAATAATGAGGCGGCTAACATATACTAAGCTACCACCACAACCTTTATTCTTTATAAAAGAAATGCCAGAGATAAATTGTCCCGCTGAACTTAAAAATCATCTAAAACTATTATTTATTATAACAAAAAAAGTATTGAAGGATTTTTATTCATATCCCTCCTTGATAACTTAAAAGAGAAAATTATTAATAATTTTGTTTCAATATTTTTTATTTTAATAATTTCAAATCAATTATGAATACTTTCCAATTAATTGAGAATAAGCCTGTATCTCTGCTATGAGAAATGAATAGGATTTTCATCGCGAACCTTACAAAAAAATATAATAAACTGGTTATTGAATAATATTCGATCAACTTGAATTTAACTCGCCAACGCTCCATTACAGCACCTATAAGGGAAAGCGACAAATAAGTCTTGCAATAAAAAACAATTAAAAAATTTTAATTTATAATTTGTATAATTAAAAAAATCATGTCGAAATTCTGAGATTCATTAGCATTTCAATATTTATGAGGGAACAAATTTTTTTCAAGTTCTCGCGAGTGCGTTCTGCATGCAAGATATGCTTGAGACAAGCCAAATCGGGTATCGAATAGATTATATAAATATTAAATATTAGTTTAAGAGGTTAGCAAGTATAGAAACTTTACAAAAATACATATATTAATATGAGAAATAAAATAAAAATATTTTATTTTTTAATATTAATGGCTTTGTGAATAATATAGAATATATGATATTTAATTTGATTGTTAAATTGCCAAATATAAATGATCAGACAAAAATTTCATATGAAAAATAGACAATATTAATATAATAAAAAGGCAATATTTTTAAATTCAATCAATATTTTATTATAAAATTCTGTGTAAATATGGGCAATATATTTTTAATTTATAACAATTTCTAATATTATATAATCATAAAATTTGATGAAGATTTGTTTTGAAATAATAACTTATAATTTAGCAATAAGATAATTATAAAATTAGTTACTATTTATTTATTTTAAAAATGAAAAATAGTTTATGAAGTTTTCAATCCTCTTTTACAATTTAATAAAAAACCACTTGAATAATTAATTTTATATATGTAATGTTGAATTTAGATCCTCTACGTCTTGGAAAGAATCATCAACTACGGGATTTATTGCTGGCTTTCTTTTTACAAGCCTCGGGAAATACGGGGCGAATTGACCTAAATAATTGTAACGATAGACAGCATAAAATGGATCAATATTTCTAAATAAAAAAACTACAATATTGTACTCCCAATTTATACTAATGTTTATACGATTCTTAAAAGATGATATAATAAATGATACATTCATATCCCTGCATTTCCCTTCTTTACAGTTTTTTAAAGAGCTATTATTTATGCATTCCCCATAATAGCAATACTTATTGGTTATATTATATTTTTTTACCTTCTTTTGAGTACTTGAAATATCTGAGCAGGGCATATACATAGCATCATATGTTTTTAACTGGTTTTTATCGAGTTCTTTAGGTATTCTAATATTAAATATATGAAAATATTTTACATGCAATTGTATTTTTCCAAAGAAAAATTATGCGTATTATAAATATTAATATGTGACGGAACTGTGCAGATGGTGTGACTACAAACGGATGGCCTAAGATGTTAAATTGTAAAATTATTCTACCATTTTTCGCATAGAAGTTTCTTTAACTCATAATTTGAATCAGAAACTTGCGAACAATTATTTTGAATTATTTCTTTTATATGTTTAACACAATCTTCTGTAAAATACGCAAATTCTAATATTTTTTGAAATCAATTACTCGATTTAAAAGCTATTTTACACGTGTAGTTTAGATTAAGACAACTTTCTTTATAGCAATAACCCTGTTAAATTGAAATAATTAGGTTGATACGTTTCTATTTTGGCACATTTTATAATCTGGGGATTTATATTTCTTTTTACACTATGAATGTATAAAAAAAATTTTTAACTGTTGGACTATTTCCATCACAAAATAGAGGAAGACTACATTCTTGAACAGCTGGACGGCAAAGAGTATTTTTTGTAAGCTTATCGGTGATAAGAAAAAACCTTACCTGACATTTGCGACAACACTGTCCAAAGGAACATTGGTAATCTGGTTTCAAAAATTTGCAGGTAGATCTATTACAACATTCCCCAATTTTCGTGAAATTATTACACAAAACTGCAAATAACAAAAAGATGTAAACCATCGAATCCACAGTCACAATCCTCTCCAGGATCAATAGTGCCATCTCCACACACAGCATTAAGTCTAGCCTTTTATATATTAATTTTCAAAATACTCCATCCATTTTCTGTTTTAAGCAAGGTAACATTGGCAATCTTTTAAATAGAGTTGTCATTAAACATTTCTCATAAGATTTTGGTATTTTTTGAGATATTCTATATTTAAAACAATCTTCCTTTTGAAAGGAAAATTAAAAATAGTAATATTAAATTTTTTATATTTTTACCAAAATAAGTATTATACAGCCAAATCTCAATTATGCGGATAAGGAAACAATTTTTTTACATCATAAAATAGGCCTTTATAAAATTCACATAAAAATATTAACGGAAAACGCATGATTTTTATTAGGAATAGATTAATCCTTTCAAATTTTTTACTCAATTAAATTGCTCCTAATTTGCAATAATCTTTTGAATTATTTGCACATATTCTGGTAATAACATCATGTAGGTAGATTCAATGTTATATCAGTCGTCAACGTGAAAGAAAAAAACTTGAGGTTTATGCAAGTTAATAAAATATATTATTTAAAATTAAAAAAAAGAATCACATCTAAAAATAAGATATAGATTTTGGGCTAAATTTATAAATTTGATTTCAGATCTTTTACAATATAATTGATTGAACAGATTATCGGTCAAAAATAAGAAAACATCTCCCAAAATGGATAAATTATATTTTGAAGAAATTAATTTCATTTATTTAAGAGTTTTAGTTATGTCAAGAAAAGCCTTGCAAAGAGCCGCCTCTCAACCAAGATGTGATAACTAATTCAATCTATGGCATTTTTGCTTTAAGTATCTTTACAATATCTGTGAAAAGAAGATCACCGGTAATCTCTTTATTTGTGGGAGAGTTTGGTTCAATCAGTTTAAAAAAATGAATGATCATCGTAATTTTCTTCGATATATTGTATTAAAATTGATAAATAACATTAATATTCTTTTTTTTAATCAAAATTAAAAAAATTTATAACCTGACATAAGGGAACTTTTACGATTCATATCAAGTAATAAATAGAATTCAATTATAATGTAATTTAAAACTGTAAAAAATTTTTTTATGGTTCTTAAAAAAGAATTGCCCAAAGAGTATTCAATTTACCATCATATAACTTCACCTCAATGGTATGGCCTACATTATTCCAAGGGAATAACATAAATAAACTTATGGTCGTTATTTAAAATTTTAATTCGATTCGTGTCATATAAATAAATTTGATCATTTTCAAAATAATAAGGAGTTGATAATTCCCCTCATTTCTAAAATAAAACACCGAGTATATTACTTCGAACAAAAATTATAGATAAATTCTAACTTTAATTAATGGTAAAACTAAAAAGTATTTTTTATTAATATTTATGGAAAGTTTTTAAAATTTTAAAAATAAAAAAAAATTATGAGATATTTTTCGATTTTCTAACCGTTTTCTAGCTCAATATTATGCGACCTATAACGAAAATTTTTTGAAATTCCTCGTCCAAAATATAAAAAACCTTGGAAATGATTTCGAATAAACACGCTATAGAGCGAAAAGTTACTTTAAACAAAGTAAGGAAATTAAACTTGTACAAATCTGGAATAAATGTGAATGATAGATCAAATAACGATGAAACTGATGCTGAATGAAGATTTGGGAGCTTAGCAGAATCATTAAGAGAATATTAAAAATGTAAAAATGTAATTTGCGGAACAAGGCCGACTATAAATGGGGAGTAAAAGAATAAAGTCAGATCATTGGCATTTCACGAATAAGCTTTACAAAATTTAGAAATTTCTACGTGCCGGTTAAAGAGGCAAACTTTATATGACAGTCAAACATTTATAATTATCAAAAGGATACGTTATTTTCGGGTTTGAAAAAGAAAAATCCTTTAACCAAAGTATACATCTGATTAAGTCAGATAAAAATAATTTTTTTAGAGTAATTGATTTATTTTTAATAATTTTATTCAGTATAAAATAAAGTAAAACTTCTATAATAAAATAATATTATTTCTGTCTTTTTTTATAAATGATTCAGATGCCTTTTAATGCGGAT
>SGJC01000077.1:0-26300 GCA_009887335.1 Henneguya salminicola | reverse complement strand
CTATTTAACCGTATAAAAGCTTCGAAGAGCTATTTTCGCTCCTCTTGTATGGTGCCAAAAATACAAAGAGCGCCTTTACTCGCCATGCTTTAGATATTTAAAAAACGCATTCTTAGTTTAAAAAAAATATATCATACATTAGCATATCTGAGAGGTCTAAGAAGACTAGATAATGTAATGCAAAAATACTACTTGGCGATTATTTTTAGAACCACTCGCCAAAAACTTAAATTTGGTACTAGTGCGTGTCTGTAGAAGTTTACACGTAATTTCCATTGCAACTAATACTTATAATATACATATATTTCAAGTGCCGATAAAAATATATTTAGTCAGTTCCTATAAAAAACATAATTCTGTATTTTTTGGCATTTATCGAATGAAGTTTTTCCTCACTCAAACACTGAATTAAAATTTTTTTTATTTTCCTTTTTAATAAAGTATTAGATTATGGTGCATCTTTTTTTACTTAACTATGGGTTAAGATTAAATTCTATAACGGGATAACATTTTAACTATCTTAATAATGCTAATTGCATTTATTATTAATCGTGTACATTGCATGGCTTCGTTTATAATATTACCCTCTTAATAGCCAAAGAAGGTGGCAGACATTCATAATAATTTACTTACATCAATTGGCTTAAAAATTTAATTTATTTAAAAAATTGAAAAATTAACACGCGCACAAGATGATTTTTTTATATTTCTAATTTACTGTTCCGGTTGTAAACTTTTGCTATTTCATGTGAGTATTCTTATAAAATAGGGAATACAATTTATATTATATCGAACCAGTATTAATGGTTATTGATCACTCAACTTTCTTCTATTAAGACTAAGACGCTTTGTACCTTATTTTTTACACTTTTACTTGAAAGAAGCCCTTTATTATATCATAATTGTAGGCTAAATTTTTAAAGATATTGTAATGCTATTAAGAAACAGCAATAATAGACTATTGAAATCTACATGAAGTTGGTCAATATTTTATTAATCTCATTCTCTGAAACCTACCTTTATTTGGATAATTTTTAAATCACCTAAATATTTTTTACATTGCTCGTTTTTTGGCTCTTGTTGTAGAGAGATTCATATTTTAAGGATTCAACAGCCTTTATTTTAAAATCACAAACATAATGTCTCAGATGACATATTTTTTGATTGAGAATTTAAATTTAAATTCTGAATAATCCGAAAATTAACCTCACAATTTTATTATTTTAAGAAAACAACCAAAGCATAGTATCATCTGATCGAGCCCCTCAAAGCTCGTTTTCTGTTGTTAAGGAGAGGAAAGAGCTACTTGTAGAAGACATAAAGCTTTTCGCTTTGAAACCATTAAATGGAATAAATTTTCTAATCAACCATAATTTTATCAAAGATGACCCTGATTCAATTGCTACATTTTTTCATCAAGAAGAGCGATTAGATCCAGTATAAAAAATATGCTTAACGTAAGGTTGCAATCGGGGAACTATTGGGGAGACCGGAGCCCAAATGGTTAGCAGCTATGCACAAATATGTCGAAAAAGTCAATGTTTTAGATCTTGAATTTTTGAGTGCACTTCGTCTTTTTCTCAAAAACTTTCGTCTTCCTGGTGAGGCTCAAAAAATTGACCGTTTGATGGAAAAATTTGCTAGTCATTACTGTGAAGTCAACCATAGGTATGAAATAGTATAAAGAAATTATAGTTCCCCCTATTTCAAAACTGCAGATTCAGCATACTTGTTAGGATATTCAATAATAATGTTGACAACCGCACTTCATAATCCTAATGTCGTTCGTAAAATTACTCCAACTCAATACATAAATATGAATCAAAATCCTGATGGTACATCAAATTTTCCCAACGAATATCTGTTGGGAATATATGAATCAATTCTAAAACAAGAAATCTCTCTAAAATCTACATCTTCTGGAAATACTTATGTTGTTGATTATATTCAAGGGTCCGAGTTGTCTAAAATTACTAAAATGACATTATATAATCAAAAACTATCAATTGCGAATGAATCATTAGTTGAGGAGGTGGAATTAACAGATGCTACCAAGTCTATGATTACTACAATTTGGAAATATCTGCTTGTATGCTTTGGTTTGGTATTTAAAGAAACCAATCATATTGAAACAATTTATGTTTGTTTGAATTCTATTCGTTTATGTGTTCGAATCTCCTGTCTTTATGATCTCACCCTAATTCGGGATTCATTCATCAATTCTCTTTTGCCTTTTTCCTTACTTAGCAAAAATGTTATGACTTTTTCTGATTTTAAAGCAAAAAATTTAGCAGCTGTTAGGACTATTTTATTGATTGCTAAAGAAGACGGAAATTTTCTCTCCACTTCATGGCTTGATGTACTGGTCTGCATATCAAATCTTGAAATTTTGCATTCTATTAAAGAAAAAGCTAACAATTGTGCATCCTCACTTCTTTCTTTTGATATTAAAGAACTTTCCCATAAAAAAAAATCAATTTCTAGCGGTTTTCATCGCCCAGTTAAGAGCCAATCCCTTCAAGTATTAGGGGAAATATCTTCGCAGCAGTTGATTCTTGCAATTGATCAGATTTTTACTAATTCAGTAAATTTTGACGCAGACGCTATTATTCACTTAGTTACCAGCTTATGTGAAGTAGCAAAGGCAGAACTTTTTCACTCAAAACCGCCTAGGACATTTACATTACAAAAGATTCTTGAAGTTGCTTACTATAATATGAATCGAACACGTATTGTATGGAGTAATATATGGTCTATACTGGCACCTTTTTTGATAGAAGTGCACAAATCTATTTTTAATACATAGGTTTCCTCATTAGATAATTATGAAATATCGATATTTTGTATCGATTCTATCCGGCAATTATCAAGCAAATTTCTTGAACGAAAAGAATTTAGTAATTTTCATTTTCAGTCTGAATTTTTTAAACCCTTTGAGCATATTATGAAAAACAGCAAATTTGCAGATGTCAAAGAATTAGGACTTCGATGTGTAATTCAAATCGTTAAATCATTCTCTGATAATATCAACTCAGGATGGAAAACAGTCTTCCATATTCTAGCATATGGATGTGTAAGTTCCAGTAGATTCCTTGAAGAAGTTTCTTTTGAATCACTTTGTAATTAATATTTATTTACTTTAGATGGTATCATTGATTCCAATTTTGCTTCTTGTGTTAAATGGCTAGATTCAGCCCTTGAATGTATTGGTCTATTTTGTTCACACGCCAATTCTCAAGAAATCAATATAAGATCACTTAAATTATTGAGATTAATTTTTGAAAATTTTAATAATTATAATAAAGTTTAATCTAATTCCTTATCATTCATTAGATCAAAAAGCTGTTCCCAGAAGATGCATATGCTTCCTACTCACCCCAACAACTGCAGTGGGAATTGGGATGGAAAAAGATCCTTCTCACCTTGGTTAAAATCATACAGAATTCCAACTCCTTCATGAGAGCAGAGTTATCATTTATTATTTAACTTTTAGGACTATTTTATTTTTGTTCAATACTCTTAAACAGCACCAACATATTTTTGAAGAAGTATTATGGCACAATATTTTCACAATTCTTCATTCGATTTTTGATATATTAGAACGTAACGAACAGGATTTATGTTACAATAAAGTAGATGTATCTATAAAAACCCTAGAAAATGGAATGGCTCGCTGAGATGTGCACAGGTGTACTTGTTGGAACGTTCGACCTTTATATATCAAATTATGAGAGAATTCCCCAAAATGTCTTTAGAGATCTTATTGAAAGATTAAAACAATACATCTCGTCACCATTCGAGGCTCTTTCCAAAACTACCCTTTATATCTTCAAGACTATTCTAAAAAATCTGCACGCTCGATTTAATGATCATTCATGGGATCTTATTTTATTATTTATTAAACATGTTTCTATTCTTTCAACTTCCACTATTTTGGGCGACGGCAAGCTTGATAGTACCCCAAATGAAGAGGTTATTTTATTTATTCAAACTATCAGAGTATTATTTCGCTATTTCCACACGAGGATATAAGTATTTAGTTTCCTAATAATATTAAGATGGGAAATATTTATTAGATTATAGTTTATATCAAAGGAACTTAGTTAAAAACAATTCTTCTTATATGTCCCCTGAAATCCGTAAGATGTGTTTTTTTAATTAGAAAATTTGTCTAAAGATGATGATATTTCCAAATTTCATTCGGCTTTGTCTAAATGTTGCTTAGACTCTGAATTTCTTGAAATTCTTATAAATCTCCTCTCTTTTCCGCACAATAATAATCAAGATTCCGAAAATCCCAATCAATCCATATTATTCTCAATGCCAGACCAACACTCACTTGAATTACTTGCTATTTTAAATGAACATAGAGAAAAAATTGTAAAATTTAATTCCAGCCTACATATGATTATAAATAAAGTCATGGTTGACGATATCCAAAATACTAGTCATATGGAAGAAGCGCGTAAAGATAAGAAATATCCGAATATGAGTATTCAAGAAATTAAGGTATCCATGTGCATCGTGAAGCTAATATTTCTCATATGTATTCGAAACTCTTACAATGAAAACTATTCTAATTTAGTTGCTAGGTATTTCTAATATATATCTTAATTATAGAAATTATGGCAATATCTTGCAAGATTATGAAAGGATTTTATCTCAAGCCACAGATTTGGATCAATGCCACAGCCTCCTTCTCAGCATCTTAGACCTCTTCCGAGATATTCCTCAAGAGGTAAGGCTGACGGTACACATAAATTTAGTTCTTTCTAAATTACTTAAAACCTATATACAAGCATATTTGGCCATTGGTCAAAATTTCCCATCCTCTTGAGGTGGCGGAAAGTTTGGCAAAATTGTTTGGGAGACTAGAAGAATCTATACATCAATTAAATTTAGTGTAGCATGTAGTATCAATAGTTTTTATCCTTCGTTTACTTTATTTAAAAAGCTCTGTCACCAATCTTTCGATACCATTTTCACTAAACCACAACACATAAGATTATCCGCCATTTTGCAAACTATAATGTGGTATTTATTGTATATTTTTTTGCGATTAATTATGTTACCCTCTTCCACTTCATTCAGAGCCACAATTGGATTAAATCTTATGTCTACTCTCTAACTTCAAATACAAATTTCTTGCCTTTTGAAGCCAATTTATGGTTCCTTCAATATATTAATTGTAACATTTTGCCCATTCTTCTTAAACTATTATTTTTACAAATCATATATTACGCGGAGATAAACATAATAATCCCGCATTTCAAAAGGTTAAACCGGTCGATATCTTTATACCCGCAACCCAAAATAGTTAAAACCAAGTAACTAATCAGCACTAGCACACTAGCACTAAATTACTTTCTTTCCATAATATTGATGTTACAAATAGAACGCCATTTTCATAGAAAACAATCAAAGAATATACACCTTCAGTAAGGTTACTCATCGCAATCTATATTTGGACGTTTTTTTTCCCGCCATGACACCATCTGTTCATAATAAGTAACATTACGATATGCTGTAGGTGTTCTTTTGATTATTTATAAAAAATTTAAAAATAATATGTGAATAAACGGCAGGAAAATAAACCGAGCTTTCTAATAATAGTTTATTTTATTAACCTTTCTACCAAACGAATAAACGTAATGGCTGACTATATCAATCTGGATGAAAAACTGGGGAGAGATTTGTTTATCTCTACATATAGAAGCCTTGAAGAGTTAATTTTGGTGTATTGCTGAAAAAATGAAATAATAAATCAATCCTTAAAAGGATACATTGTTAATTCAGTTTATAGCTAATTCTGGGATCGTGATAAAAATTCACGAATCAAACTATAAAATTGAAAATGAATCCCATAATTTTACTCTTGTTATTTATTTAAATTAATAATAGTAAGTTATCTGGGATTTATTGTAATAATTTACTTTTTTATTATGTAATTTATAAATATAATTTTTTGTGTACTTCTGCAGTTATTAACCAATTGTTTAATTAAAGTCCGTTTTTCTTCAAAATGATGAATAATTCAAAATATTAAGGAATACTTAATTTAATATAATTTGGTCAAATTTTTAAAATCTACACAAAATTAATATCTTAATAATCATCGATTAGCGTAGCCCCGAATATTCCGCAAAAGCGAATTATTCTAAAAGTCATTTCCTGGCCTAATCTTAACTGTCAATATATTTAGCTCGAGGCAAAATGTAGTTTTTTTCTGATATTTTGGCTTATCGGGGGTTTGAAAAGAGAAAAATAATCTCCCTCTGATTAATTTGTTGGAAAATACTCAACTGAGACAAAAGTATACTAAACCATTTTCGCAACCCTACAGAAATGTTAATGCACTTTGATCGACCATAATTAGAAAGTTGTTTTGGATAATCCCTTGAAACAAAAGAGTAAAAATATTATACAGAATTTTGAAATATTTTGCCCGTAATTGCATGATTTAGGTCATTTCTTTAACATAATAATGCCATTTTGCAAAAAAAGCTGCGTTCTTTCTATCCCTATACATTTATATAATTACTTTAAAAATTGCAAAAAAATTTTTATTTTATTTACTTACACGTTTTATAGCATTGATTGACGACGGAATGTGGTGTAATTATATTATTTGCTTGCTGTTTTAGAATTATGATTTTTACCAAACATTTATTGCGCTGAGATTGAACAAATTGATGCAAGTGGCTACAATATACTATAAATTAAATGTTGTTTTAAAAGTTTCAATGCTATCAACTATGCGCTGATTTTTCTTCACAATTTTAAAAATAATGGATAAACCCATTTCAATTAAACAAAGAGTAGTTCGTAAGGATAAAGTAAGAACAATAGAATGACTCATTTGTTTTGGAAAGTCTTCTAACGATATAGCTGAGTCGGTTGGAGTTACCATATAAGCTTTTCAAAATTATAAGAAGAAACAAAGGGGAAATGATCCGTTGTTCTTAAAAAATGCAGGAACTTAATAAAGAGAAAATATCAATTTAAAAATGCGTTATCAAACATTTTTGTCTCCAATTCAGAACTTACCTTGAAAGGCCTTAGAGAAAACTAGACAGAAGATTGTAGAGTTTTAACTTTAAATATTCCCAGAACTTTGAAATCCAAAAATTACATAAGAAAAAGCTTCAAAGTACATGTAGAAGAATGGAATGGAGAAAGAATTTAAAGTCAAAGGGTTATTTATTGTACCCTTTGCTAAATATTAGAGAAAAGCCCAGGACATATATGGATTTGAATTTCCTAAAAATCAGCACTTTATTTTTTCACTTGGGAGTTAGCCTGCATAAAAAAAACTGTTCGCACAACTGGAAATAGAAGCATTACACTTGCTCCTTATATCGCAATGAATTGCATCGTTTTCCACAAGACGTATGATTAGGCATTTAATATTCACAAGATTGCTAAATAGATCAAACATTCTTTTCAGGGATATTTACATTATGGCAACTACAACATAAAATAGATAATGGGAAGTTTCATCACAGTGAAACCAGTATAGAAACAATAAGGGATCGAGATTGTATTTAATGGTTTCTTCCAGTATAATATAACCTTCAATTTTATTAAATTGAGGCGATGTTCTCCATTATTAATGCAAATGTATGACCCCATCTTCTCATTTCCCAAACTTAAAACCAGCTAAGACTAATTTTCACATAAATAACAGTTGAACTCAGAAACTATTTCTTTAGGTGTTTTAGAAGCATGCAAATCTGGGCAGTAGTAGAAAAACGTGATTTTATTTTAAATTATACATAATTGGTGAAATTTTTTTGATTCATTTATTTCCGATATTTTTATTATCTTTTATTTTGAGATGATTACATTTTTAAAAAAAGTACACAAAAATATGCAACGCCCTCAATTTCGGGAAACTGAAAAATACTGTTAATCGTATTGAACAATTATTCTTTTCCTTTAAATATACAGCATTGAATAATATTTCAACATGTTTTTTGGCCAAATATGTATCCATGCAATTAAAGAAAATGTATTTTAAAATATTTAAAGGTTAAAACTTTATGCGTTTTTCTGGATGAGTACGCATTCTCTACGATATAAAAAATCTCTTTCCTGTGTCATTCAAAAAAAAAAAGAGTATGATTGATAACTAAATTGAATGGTTCTTAATCCGATGTTTATCCTTCTACATTGGGCATGCCTCCCCCCCTTACCATAAATGGCTTTGATAGCGGTAGAAAATAAAACCATGCTGTCTTACAAACAAACAATAACCGCACATAAATTTTTTTATACATCTTACCAAAAGTTTGATAAAGCCCACAATTGATTAACTTCGTTGATCTTAAGTAAAAATGTGTTACTAACTGCATAGGAATGCCACGAGACATTAAAGAGAATAACAGAAAAAAATTTTTGAATATTTTGAAATGTTTCTCAATTGAAGGAATTTGCGTCTTACATCACTCACAGTGTCATCACGTTGCGAACAATCGCACTATAAATAAACATATGTTTCGAAATATGTATTATGCATTCTTAAAAATAGGAAAATCAACTTTCGTTTTAGAATTAATACTAAGGAATGAATAGTACTAAAATTTAAGTTCTTCATGTAGGTATGAGTCTATATGTCGAATGGTTAGATTCTTAATATGGTAATATCCAAGTTTTGGCAGGCGTAGGTCTGCGTACTTAAAATATATTAAGATACTTCAAAATACCGATTAAGCGCCAGATTCTCGATATACCACAAGAAGTATTCCGTATAAAAAAACATATTGTGGGATATTAATTTAATAAGACGAAAATCTATTTCTTTTCTGCCTCATGAAAAATTAATTTAATCGTTTAGAAATAAATAAATTAACCAAATTTTATAAAGATTTCATTTTTGCATTTGTTCGAATTAAACAATCATTGAAATTTTCATTTAAAAAATTATTAAATATATCTTTTTAAGGCATTTTCTTTGCACAATATAGCCAGATTTGCAAGATCACTATTTAATATTTTTCTTAGACTCAAAATTTACTCAATAAACGTCCCACGGGAAAATGTATGAATTTTTTCTCTTTTATCCTCAAAATAAAACAATAAAAAAATTTATTACGAAATTATTTATTTTGAAAATATAAATGAACGGCAAAATTATATATAAATATAATTGTATACCACCTTTTATAAAAATAAACCAATATGGCAAAACTCAAGTATTTATCTTTGTACTTTTTCTTTTGAGTTTTAATTGCTTGAGTAGTCATAATTTTTTTTGTATTGAAAAAGAATAAACTTCCTTCTTTTAATTTATGTATAAACGCCCCAATTGAGGGATTCGAATAACCAACCTTGCGAGCAAAAATGTGATTTCATCCATCTTAGGAATTTTTAGTTAAAGAAATCTAGATGGGATATGTATATTAACTTTCTTTCGTTTTATTATAATATTTTGATTACGTTCTTGTCGTTGTTATTTATTCGTTCGATCTAAACATCTTCAAAGTAATGCAATAGTAAAATGGAAATCTTTATTACTTCGATAATATTCCATTGTATAATGGGATTAAAAACCATAAACAACTTTTACCAGCGTGCAAACTGCCAAAGCCTTGAATTTTTTTAAATCGAACGATAGTTGTTCGTCTCTTAGATAACAGGATAATAGCTCATAATTGGATTGTATATGCGTTAAATAAATTGGAAAAAAAGAAAGAAAGAACCAATATTAACAATATATATAATAACCTAATATTCATTCAATTTATGGTAGCAGTTTTAAAATCGAACAAGACTGTCACGGACTAAATTGCAATATTTAATGTTTGTTATGCATTATGCAACTCGTTTTACCTTGCTTATTTTAAAGAGAATAAATAAACATACAGAAGGGGTATAACTCATTATTCCTTAAAACATGAATTGTAGATAGTTGACGGAATAACCTCTGGAACATTTTATATTTGCCATTGCAATACTAATTGTTGTTTATGCACAAAAATTTCATATTTTTTTCAGTCTAAAACGACAAAAACGATTTTTAGGACTCAGATTGTTGTACAGAGAATATTGATGATATTTAATGTAATTTTAAAACATCTGGAATTATTAATTATTTAAATGACTGAGGCGATTTGGAAACATGTGAATTTTTACGTCTTTTGCACCGCAGGGTTGTTTTTATGTGTGGTGCTTGAGGTAGTTGTGCCATCACAGAAACATGAGATCTAGTTACACAATCGAGATTATCTGTTAAATTTCATCATTTGATTCTTTGGAGAATTTTTTTATTAAATAGAAAACAACTCGAGTTTTAATTGAGTTAATTTTAGTAAAATGATTATGAATAGTGCAACCTCGAATTCAAACCTAACCGCCTTACGTATAGCATCTACAGATACATTAAGTCGATTGATATTTTATGCATATTCAAATTGTGTTTTATCTAAATCTTATTTCTTTACAGAATTCGAAACCTCTTTAAACTAATAGATCATTTATTTCTAGCTCATTTACACGATTTTAATTTATTTTGAATAATTTTTGATTAAGAAGAAATTTATTGATAAATAGACACAATGCAATGCTCAAGATTTAAGTTTATATGCTGGTATTAAACATAAATTATTGTAGTCATCAGCATTATAATAAGTAAAATTTAAAGAATATATTTTACCAATTTTATCTATAATAAAAAATAAAAATTATATGTTGGACATAAAAAAAAATTGTGGTGCAAAACTGAACGCGCTATAGTACTTCTTTATAACCATTAAAAAATAGTTTAAAATTTTGTTGTAACAAATAAAAAAATATTTTATTGCAATGAAATCTCGTATAATGTAATATCGAGACACCAAAAAATTAAATTGACCAAATTGGATAAGTGTTGTTGGGTTTTGGCTATGCTCTTATAGTTTCAAGTTTGTCGATTCAATAAAAATAACTTGAAAAAAAACAGCTAAGCTGTTTATTTTTTGTTTAAAATAAAATTTTTCAAGATGAACACTTCCAGATCATTTTCACTAAGGCTGAACAAGCATCACAACTGGTATTTAAAATATCTCTTTTGAGTTAGAAAATGAAATTAATCTCTAAATCTATCAAGACAAATATCCTCAAGATGGGATAAAACTTTCCCCATAATTTTTGAAAAATTAGTAGCCTCGTTAATTATGGCAATGACATTTCTTTAAATTTATAGGATAATAGATATTGCAAATGTTTTAATAAAAGAATCTCTTGTCCAATGAATCTCATCCGATAACCTAAGGCCATATTTAATGAAATTAATCCATTTGAAATATTCAAGCAATCTCAAGTTTAATTTAATATTAGTATGTACTAAGCATAAAGTATAATACCTACATTTAATTTTCTATAATAGACACATAACTAATAACCCTACATTCCACTAATTTTTTTTTCGAAAACGAAATTGGGGACTACATTCCTTACAATATCTTTGTAAGAGCCATTTTCAGCATACTATCTAGAAACAACCATGGGATAGATTAGGCTTCGTCGAAAGATTTGATTGCATCAGTAGGCCTTTTAATGCTAATACAATATTCTATTTTTATAGGATTCATCTAAATATAGCATATTTTTAGAAACTTGGAAACTTTAGTTTTTTTGATTCTCCCAAGCAAAATTATGTGTTAACATCAATATTATTCAAGCTATTAATTTATATATAACAAGTATACTATAAATTGTACGGGTTAAATTATTTATAGATTGAGTATTATATTTCGTCTTTACTTTTCGATCCTTCAAATCCGCAACATCGTAAAAAAATTTTTTAAATAAATAATTTCACTAAATCACAACAAAGAAAAAGAGAAAATAAAATCATTTTAAGCCAAGTTTAAGGCTGATATATATTCTTGTCAATCGTTCAATTCTAAAAAGAAAAGATAATAATTTCGAGTATATTTTTTAAACCCGTTTCAGCCTTTTATTCGATGAATTTCCTAATTTATTTGGAATTCAAATAAAATCGTGTCATCTTAATGAGGATGCCAAATGGGAGCAGATAAATTTATTCACAACGAAATAATTTACATATTTTGATTTTTACGACTCGGTTTTATTTCACCTCTATCTTCTTATTCGTTTTCTTGATGATTAAATATTGCGTTAAAAACGATTTCTATAAATACTGGCCTCACAAGTTTGAAGCCAATTCCTGTATCTGCCCTTTCTAAAATCTGTTCTTGCAGGCCATACCATTGATGTTCGAAATTTTTTGGTCAAATTATTTCAATGGGTGCTGAATTTGGCTTTCGAAATTATATTTTTATTTTGAAAAAAAAGATAGTTAAGTATTCTTCTCTACAATCGGTATAGATTTCTCCTCAGCCGATGTTAAGATTTTACAAGGTTCTTTTATTCTTCTACAGAAAGTAGGGATTAATCGTAAACAAACGTTTCCAGGTGTATTCAAATTTCATATCGAGTATTTTTTTATGATTCGTACCATCCAATTTGATTGAGATTTTTAACGAAACCTTGAAAATCTTATTTATATGTTACGGGGATTCTAATTTAGCCGCAGAACCACGGCTTTGAGGTTTCGACACTATTTATTCGTTTTTTCGTTAATTAGAAAATCAAAAAGAGAACTATACATTTTTTAAATTCGTTGCTGTAAAGGCAAATAATCATTAAATATTTTTAGAGTTGAAAGGAAACTTTATGTTCGAAAGATTTTCGTTTTTTATTTTTTGTGCCCCAAAGTAAATTATATGTATCTTTTATATGATATTAAAAAGTTAAAGTTGCTATCCATTAGATCTTGATTCTTTGTTAACAGATTTTATTTTTATAAAACATACACGTGCGTCTGTATAGTTAGTTACCTTCAACGAAAAATTATTGTTTTTAACAAAATTATGGGAATTTGTAATTAGAAAGTCTTTTAAAATTTTGAGGCATGTATTCACCATATATTTTAGTTCTTTATAAATTCTAGAATACTAAAATGTAAAAAATAAATAAATTGATTTGAACATCTTGTAACTTAATATTGCCTCAAAAATGCCCCTTAAGATCGCATTTTATTCTGCCTAAGTTTAATATTATTTTTTGTAGAATTTAGTGTTAATAGTTAATAGGAAAAAAATTTTATCTCATTACACTGGATCCTCGCTATAACGCGGTTGGATAAAGCACGGATTCAGGTATAACGCAGGATTGGCCTTGGACCCCATAACAAAAATCAAAACATGTATTATGAACAATTTCATTGTTAAAACGCTGATACTCTATCCACTATACATGAACTATGTCGGTTGGTATACTAATTGTAACTGTACAAAAAAATATTCAGTTACATGCTCTATCCTACCTAATCGAATATTTTGTTTTATTCTACACACAAAATAATTATTTCCTCTGTTTAAATGAAAAAATAAAATTTTAATATTTATTTTTTTTATTTGAAAGCTCCACGCTGTTGAAACAAAATGGCAGGCGGAAACTAAGAAGTGTGTATCTGTGTGTGCGTTTTTTTCAGCTGGGCATCACATGATCGATCTTTGCTCAAAGTTTCATGATAAAATACTTTATAGCAACAATAATTATTTATTATACACTAGACCCTCGCTATAACGCGGATCCTACCATGGATCCGAGAAACCGCGTTATAACGAGGGTCCAGTGTAATAGTTTTTTTGTTCTTTTATCACAAAATCAGATTCGGATACATTTGATATATTTAATTTTTGTGCATACAACTACACCAACTAAACTTCATAATTGGTATATTCGCATACTTAAAATTATAAATGAATTGATATATTTTTATTTGTTATTTTTTGCCTATAAAATCAATAATACACAAAAATATGGCATTAACAAAAATTTTAAAGCATAATACGAAAAGATTGAATGCTTCATGTCCATTAAATATAAACCCCTACCTCTTTTTATTCACGTATAGTGTAGGTATACATCTATAATATAAAATTATGAAGAATATTATAAAAAGCAGAGATTTAATATAATTCTAGGCATATCATTCGTTTAAATATCAGTTACCAGTGTTAAATAATTTATTAATAATTTCGTTTTTTGTCTTTGATAATTATAGTTGATGAGAAAAAGCAAAGATATGAGGAGTGAAACAATTAAAACATTAAATGTGACGATTTGAAAGTATTTGTGTGTTTTATTATAATCAACATAAAGAATGCCTTATATAATATAATATTGGATACTGCAGGCTTGCCCATACCAACCATCCATACACAAACATTTATATATCCCCTATTTGGTTAAATATATTTATAATTTACGTATTTTATTAAAAAAATACACTTTCCATTCTTGCATTTTTTGCCACAAAATAATATCTGACAGTATTTTCCCTTAATATAATCAAAAGAGCAAGCGCATTTGATTGAATTATTCGATTGATAGCAAATACCTCCGAAATATTGAAACACTAATTACCTTTATTTACGCATGGGTTAACTATATTTTCAGAACATGGATACTCTTCGCAAAATTTTCCTTTATATATAGAGTTGCATGCGCATGTTTTTGGCTTGATGCAATGTCCATTTCCATTGCAATCATTTGGGCAAATCATTTTTTTGCAATATTTTCCTTTATATCCTTCATTACATTTGCAGTTAAATTTGTTATTTTTAATCTATAATTTCTTAATCATTTACTTTACAAATTCCATTTCTGTTACAGATATCATCATTGCATAATATAGTTACTTACGATTATTTAAAAATTCAAACTGTTTTTTTCGCAATTAATATCTTTAGCTCCATTTATACAATGTCGATTTCCGGTTTCATAATCACAATATTCAATTTTAGAAATTGCCCGGCATTTATTTATGCAAAATAAAGAGGTGTATCGATGGCATAAATATCTTGTGTTATAATATAAAAAATTTTACCCAAAAGAAACAGTATAGTCAGCATTGCCTAAATTACCTTTTAAATTAATATAATGGTAAGTGTCCACTTTTGAATATTCGTCAGAATCAATATATCCGATTTCAATTAATTTTAGAGTCTCTGGGTCTCTTAACACTACTGATATATTATATTTTGTCTAACATAATGAATAAATATTACATTTGGGACGTCTTGGGCAGTGACTGCGTAAACATAAATGCGATTTTCTTGTAATTTTGAGCTTGGGATATATCTTGAAACAGCTGATGATTTTCCAGATATATAGAATTGCACAAAATAATTGCAAGAATCCAAACATGGCTGATAACTATTTATTAAGCAGCATTCACCATTGTAAAGTTGATAATTATTCCAATAAACGGAATGCACTTTTATATAATAATTCCTTTGATAATGATTTATATCTATTTCATATATTCTAAATTATAATTTTATACGTTCATACTCAACTGAAGAATATATTATCATTCTGGCGTTATTTCCATGCGCTCCATTTTGATCAAAAATAAGATTAAATTCAAGTTGTATTCGATTTGTAAAATCCACCATAGGACGATTGAAATCATTATTATTTATGTAGTATTGCATTTCATACTTAAATTTATTTCATATAATAATTTATTTCTTAAACTATATTTTTAAATTCTAAAATAAAATGTAAAAATTATGACTTTATAAAATCCCCTTCTCTTAAATAATCTTTTGGGGGAAAAATATGATCATTAAAAATATCAAGAAACAAACAATCAGAACACAAATTATTAAGAAAAATAAGTATAAGCAACAAAAAACTTATTTTGAAATTCTATATTATCGATTATTAAATATTTTCATCAGAAATTTCGGTCGATTATACACAATGGACATTTTACTTTATCAAATTTATTGTCAATAATATTTTTTCCTTTCTTTGATGTATCATAAAGTAATTACTAAAAAAAATCATATGTTTTTCCCGGTAGTTTTACTCCCTCCCAGATCTTACCATAACATATCCATTAATATATTAGTTTCTCGTTAAAATTATGGCCTACTATCATAAAAAGAGCATAGTTGGATATAAATTGAAGTACCTTAACCCTTGTTTGACGCATTTGAATATTGCTAAATTTATTTTATTTCACCAATTAAAAAAGTTTTTACGTATGTGTTAGGTCTTACTAAAAATTACAGTGCAATTTTACTGCGTTATAGAGTATTTTTGAGCACTTGATATAATACAATTTTTTCTATATCGATTTATCAACGTCTTCTCTCTTACCATTACAGAGCATAACACATACTATACGCGATATATCCCATATTTTGTCCGGGAAAAACTGTTGCAATTATTACACTCGAACCAATACTATTCCCCTTCATGGCCACGCCCAGAGAAAACTGATATACATGACATTATTTATACCAATTGTATAAAATAAATTTGGTATAATTACTTAATATATATATGATTGAGTTTCAATATCTTACTTATTTTTGTTACGTCATCAACTTTATTCAATTTATTTCTAATTTAATTATAATAGAATGTAGGGACGAGCTCAAACAATTCTACCTTCATGTTATAAAGAGAGTTATCCTGATATACGAAGGATAATGCTCTGTAATTATATAATTGCCCTCAGTAATAATAACTAAGAATATCAAGGACAGACACTCGCATTAACATAAAAAATTGGCGTGAACCTAGTTGTCTCTGAAAAAAAAGAATAGATTCGAAGTTGTTATAATAAAATTAAAATACAGAAAACAATGACTACATGATAAAGGTCGTTCGCGTTCACTTTTTATGAAATTGCCAATTTTATTCAGTGTTTTTAAAAAAAAGGATACTTGCTTTGATTAATTAAACAGAGAAAAATTAAAATTAAAATTATTTCGCCTCGCGGATTTGTCATATATTTTCTTTGACTGTATATAGCTTTCCTTTTCATTAAAAATAAGGTCTATGAGCGTGTCTTAGTTGTATCAAATTATTCAAGTTCTCTAAAAAATTGGGATATACTAGCCTGTAAGTTAAATTTAGATTAACAAGAATTGGGCGTTTTAAAGATCGGCGATATATCCAAATAAATTTCCAGAAAAATATAAATGAAAACATTTTCTTGGGGGATGATTTTTTTTATTTAAAAATTGGACATATTTTATTCAATATTTTCTTATATTTACGAAGCTTATAAAGTTAAATAATTAATTCCGTAATATGTTTAGTTACCAACTATGATTTCTTGAGTTAAAATTTTTAAACTTTAAAAATAAGATTCTGTTTTTAACGATTTTTAATAGTTTTTTTCACTTATAAAACTGCTGCAACGTGTATTGTTTTTGTTTGATTAAATGATGCTTCATTCAAAAATTCTGTAGGAAAGATATGTGCATAAATAATGCTATATAAATTTATCAAAATATTCCTTTCTATGCCAATATACAGTCAACGATAGTATAGAAAATTTCACTTATTAATCGCTTTTTATTAAATAATAATATGTTTAAATTATTACAAGAACAGAGAAAACATAAAATTATCAACACGAAACTAATAATCAGTTCTCTGAAAGAACAAAGTTATTTTGTTCGTACAAGTAATTTACATTTTTGCATCTAGAAGAAAATTGAATAGAAGGTAAGCTTGTTTAAGAATACTACGAATGAATGAAGAGCTTATTAAAAAATCATACAGTAAATAAGGCGACGTGCACAACAAGAAGTTTTTCTTGTAAGCGCTTGAAATATAAAATTATGATTGGGTTAATGTTTAAAAATCTCAAGAAGTGAGACTTCACAAAAATTGAATTTACCGCCAAGCTTGTCATATTGCAAGAGATAAAAATATTGTTAACTATGAAGCTTATCTATCATGTGTATACCAATTCATAATGAGGAATATTTGCGTGCGGGCGGCATATCAACCATTTGACATAACCTATCTTTAGATTGGAAGGAAAAGCTAATCAAATTTTTTAAATTTGTAAGAAAGAGTATATTGAGATTGAATAATGGCGTGCAGGTTATATAGATTACGTTTGTGTTTTTTTTGACATTTCAAAATCAAAAATCGGAAATTTTATGGGACACAGTAATTTTTCTTGATCAGATAAGATCCAAATATTGAACTTTTACCGTTGTATTATTCATAGCTTTATTGATTCAAATTTAATATTAAAACCGAAATTAAATGGAAACACATTCAAAAGGAAAAATGTTCGAAAGGTATCTCGGTTACTGTAGGTTAAAATACGGGATAATGATATAAATGAAAATTATTAGGTACGACCATGTTTGGCATAAGAGTAAACATGCAATTTTTATTTGAATTCTCAAAATTATTTTTGGACTTATTACAAGCCTATATAATGTCAAAAGTAGGAAATTTGATAAATATTAATCAAAAGTTGAAATTATTCTTGAATGATTGAAGAAAAAACTTCAACGAATTCATTTGTCAGCCTGTAATTAATTCTAACAAAAGTTTCGAGGGAAATAGGATGAGTGGCTGATTTTTGGTATTCATGAATTTAAAGAATTCTGAAAAGATAAAAAAAGCCTTAAATATAAATCGGTCATTATATATATAAAAGCTGTAAATTTCAGAAAGAAGCTTGAATCGAATAGTTTACCATAAATTCTTTGTAGAGAGGACTGTTTCAAAAACATCAAAATTTTTCACGAAAAACTAACTGAAAAAATGTATGTTTATTATGTTTCAGTCAAAATAATTGAAAAAAGGAACTCATTTCATTGTGCCTCTGTAAGCAAATTTTATGAACTTAATAAAACTATTATTTACACTTTTCTTGATATTTCTTCCATAACATTATTTAGTTCGTGCTTTTTTTAATACTTTGAACAATTTAGAAAATTCATTAGATTAAAATAATAGCGAAATATAAATGGCTGTTGTGTGTAGATATTACAAGAATTTGGCACATACTTGTGTTGAGACTCAACGATGCATAAAATGAAGTTTAGTTTCATTTTTGACTTTTTTTTTTAATTCCACTGAAGAATATTATTGTATATGTATCGAGCACTCTATTTTTATTTTCCTCGTATAGTTTTTGTCAAGTTAACACGTGTATTAGTTACAAGTAAATAAGGTATTCTTGTATTAAAAAACATTTATGCTCTTTTTAAAGAGATATAAAATATAAAGTAAGTAATTATTATTCTTTTTATACTTGTTAAAAGTAATTGAAGTTAATAAATTTATTCTCAAATTAGCAATAGAAGGTTAATAGATCATGAGTGAAGGCTTACTAAATTAAATATCAGTTGTGATTTTATGTTGTCTAATGTTAATTAAATAAAATATTTAAGAATACTGTAAAATGCCTTGCCTCAAAAAATAGAATTTATTAGGATCATTACTAAGGAAGACATTGACAGTATTTTTAAGAACTAATGACAATTTTATAAAGCTGAATAGATTTGTATGCATTGGCACTTCAATATACTGCAATTGTTATGATTTTAATCTAGCATTGTGATAATTTTATTGATCTGTTAATATTAAGACAGAAAAGTTTCATTATTCCGTTCGGGGACAAAAATAGCTTGTATCATACAGAGCTGATACAAATTAAAATATGTAGTAAAAATTATTTAACTTAATTTAAGAATGAATATTTAAGCTTTTTTTTATATTTCATTGATTTTGTTAATATAAATTGTATATAACTTACCATTTTGGTTTTATCTAAATACTCTTTCAGGTATAATGTTTCGTAAATTTCAGTCGCGGGCTTGCGAAACGTTCCAAGTTGCTTCTTAGTTTGAAAATAATATTCATTGAACTAAATATATATGAACTATTTTTAAAAATTAGAAATACGATTAAAGTTAATATTTTGGAATTTTGTAAAATTGTCTGTTAAATGCATAAAAGATAGGTTCACTTAACGGTAAAGAATAAGAGTTTTTAAATTATTATTGATAAGGTCAGCGAACAAACTCAAGTATTATCTTCATTATTTTGAAAAAAAATTAAAACAGATGAAAAATAGGGGATTACACAACGAGGATGAAAGCAACCAACGTAAGAACGATATTGTTTTGTAAGCTAAGATTTGATTTCTCGAGTTACCTTCAATTTTATTATTTATCGCAAATAAATATTATCAAATTCTGTTAAAATGTTCATGGTTATATCTCTAAAACGAATCTGAATTAAATCATTGCAAAATAAACTCTATAAAAAATTGCTTTAATGAAATTTTTCAAATATGAATATGCTTAACAAGAATGGCAGTCTCGAGTTTGCGATCGAACCGTCAACTTATCATAAGGTTTACTGGAAGGCATATAAAGATTTTATAAACACACTATTCCACCCTCACATGAGATCTATTCTGTTATAGAATAAATTTTGACTAAAATAAAAGTAATCAACGGGTTTTTATCTGATAAATATCATAGAGGGACGATATCCATTTTTTATACCTACATAAGGGAAAATATCTAACAATATTTTAACCATTTGATTGCTCACAATTCATGCTTAATTAATACTCGCGAAAAAAAATATTTGAAAGAATGTAAGATAATTTCAATTACTATGCTAAATATACAATAGAGGAATTGAGTGATGGATGAGAAAAAATATCCGATAAAGATAAAAATGTAGGTATCCAATAAATGGTAGGAAGAAGATTTTATGAGCCTTTAAATTACAACAAAACTGGTTCTTTTTGCAGAATTTTAAACAGAAAAAAAATACTCAAGTTCACGAGAAATATTATGAAAATATCCTGAGATTAGAGAGCCTCATAAAAATATTATTCACAAAGTAGTGTAGCTATCATCCTCCATCTGTAGAATTTGCATGTTTAAAGTAGGCTGTAAAATTTGTATATTACAAAAAACTATTAGGATGTAGTGTAAGAAAACTTACAAATATCAAAATTATCTGTAATTTTGGGGCTTTTAAAAACTTCCACCTATTGATGCAAATTAATAATTTTTTTTATAAACCAATCCTGTGTTTTTTTTTCATTAAGATTTTAATTTAGTTCTAAATTATTTTTTCATATTTTTCTTCGATTACCCGGCTCTTGAATTCCATACATTAAGATAATCAACGTGCATCGGCATATTAATTTGATATTAGCAATTTAAAATAAAATTTCAAATTTTAATGCGATAATTTTGGAAATTACGTCGAAAATGATATAAAAACAAGTTTAAGTTAACTAAGAACAGAATTGAAATATTGGTTCATTTAATCTCTAAATATCTTATACCTATTAATTCAAGAGCATAAAAATTATGGATTGTTTCAATTCTTTTAAATTTATAGTTTTTATAAATTTTATGAAGAATATAACCAATTATTATTAGTTTATTTCTTGTCGGTGTTTTTCGAACAGTGATAGGTTATGTTGTATTTTAAATCAAACCAAATCGCAGAGATACATATATTAATGAGCTATGTTAAGAGCACTAAAAACATTCTTTCAAGTAAACTGCTGGTTTAATGATAAAGCCTCGCTAGGTTAGAGATATGGTTGGTTATTAACGAGTAATATTTCTAAACAAATTCTAATGCCATAGCAGTTTTGCCTGTTTGATATTAGATAATTAAAACTAGAAGTCCTTTAAGTTAATTTTGAATAAAGCAGCCATGGTTTTTAAATAATAATATGAACAAATATAATTCATATTATATTAGTGCCAGGATTTATTGAGCGAAATTTTTCTATATGTAATTTCTCAAGGGTTTAATTTATTGATATAACATGCCTCAACAATTTTCCGATTGGCTATAACTAAAATTTTTAAAATTTTAATTATTAATCTGGGGGGATAAAAAGCATGAGAAATGAAAATATGGATTCTCGGCGTTTCAGTAATATTATCCTCTGTATCACCAAGCTAAAATATTTTGAATTGCGCAAGTTCTCTTTGTAAACAAATCTTTTATGTTATACAGTTAATCATAACATATATTTTCCAATTTGCTTTTTAAATTTTAAGGCAAATAACTATTGTTTATATTTACAGAATTCAAAGACAATTATATTTCCAAATATAAATTAATGTTCGTTTCCGTGTATTTAAAAAAATCATTTAATTAACTAATTTTTTGGATATTTTACGTTTTTTAAAGTTGATTATATTTGCAAAAATAATAAAATGTTGCTGACTGCAATAACAAGTTTTTTCAATTTTTGGCAATTATAGTTGGAAATCTCACCTTTGTAATAATGATTGTATATTGGCAAGGTTGGCATATCCCCGCAAGTTGATTCCCGCAACACCCTAGTAAAGGTCCTTCGTTTGCAAAGCTTCTGTAACCGTGAAATTTGTATATTATTATTTGATTAATCTATGAGTTATAATTAAAATACTTCTTTTGCATTTTTGTCAAAAATTATTTCACTTTTAGCATTAAAAACCCAAAATAAAATTTTAATTATATTTATCATGATAAACATATGTTCGTAAATCCGTCTCGACAAGAATAGGATAAGATTTCCTATTTTGTATAAAATTTTATTATGTAATAAAGAAAAGGAAATTATTAAGTGATAAAATCGATTAATTCTCAATAATAAAATATTAAAATTAAAAAACTTCATAATTTTTAATGAATTATAGCATCTTCTCATAATTGTAACAACCTTGTTCTTAATATTCCCATGTAATGCTCTTATGTATTACATTGTTTATAAAAAACACTTTAATGTATTTTTGGAATAATTAATTCGTAGTTTTTTCATTCATCAAATTTGTTAATAAAGTAAGATCCAGTTTATAAAAAAGATTTAACATTTCACCTTGATATTGTCAAATAATTTTTGAAATTTTAATACATATAAGGATGTCATAATAGATTATAATAGACACATAAATTTTTAAAGAACCTAAATTTAATAAAAATACGGTATGTTGACTCAACCCTGACCTATTAGATATTAATTTAACTTTTTATCCTGCCATATATTTATAAATTCTATCGTCTTATTATATTATAACATATAAAAAAAGCCTACTTTAAAAATTTACATTTTATAAAGAAATTTCCTATTTTATGTTTGTTGTTAAGCTTAAAATGAAACATATACCTGTCGATATCGACCTTGACTTAATTGCTTCCTTGCGTACATTTTAAAATTTTAGATATGGTTTACTGTTATGACTTCAATCAAAGAAGTAGAAGCAATCCTTACATCAACTTTAAAACCTACAAAGCCACATAGAAGTAGCTTTAAATGGAACATATTTTAAATATATTTTAATGAATCGCATTTTTTCTTTTATCTCTTCTAAATAAACTGTGCCACAATATTAAACGATGACCTTTTTTGCATTAGGCGTCCTAGGGCTATCTTTTTACACATAGAAGTTTTTTTAAATCATCACAATGGTAAACTCAAGCGTCACTCTAAAATAGCATACAAAAAATAGGATTAGTTTGTCGGATGTTTAGAATACTCAGGAAACTAAATCCCTTTTAAAATAAATTCTATTATATTTAAATCGATAAAATTGCATTTAGATGATAAATTGGGGACAATATAACAAAATATTATAATATGTTTATAATAAAATTTATTTGAGCATTCATAAAATAAATATATGTATAATAAAAATGTTGCCCACCTGCTTTTTAATAAATTAAAATAATAATTATTATGACGTTAAAAGCTTAATTACCCCCATAGTACACGAGCAATCTATTATGGAAAATATAGTAAGAGCCTAGATATTTTTATTTAAACTGAAATATGTAGATCTTCACACAATTAAGCTTAGAAGTGCCATAAATATTTATTACGCAAATAGGCAATTCTAATAACAGCGTTTTCATCAATTAGTCGAGCCGTCTCCGTCTTTACCTAATAACATATGAATGAAAAATTTTTATAGTCGATGTATTTTATTGTCCCTCTCGCTTTTTCCCTATAATATTTTTTTTAATCGTACATTTCAATTAAATTCACCAAAACTTTGGTTAGAAACTCTATCTTCTCCAGTCCTCATTCTTTCATTTATCATCCAAAAAATATAACAACTTTAAAAAAATAAGATCCTAAAATGAAAAATTTGATGTAATTTCTAATATATTGTGAAATTCTTTAACTTAATTACCCCATGCCGCAGCTGCGCATAAAACATGTAGAAATACCAGTTTAGATTTTTGAGCTTAATATTTTTAAATATTTTCATCTTTTTTTTATTTGTTGTTCTTTAATTTATTTTTTTTTTTAATTTTAAATTCTCGTTTTATTATCTCTATCTTACACGATATAGGCGGTGTGATAAATTGATCCACCAACTGTTTCTTATTATAATTATATCATTTTACTAACTATTATAAATTGTACAATTCTGATTTAACAAGCAAAATTTTAATTTTGAAAAAACCTACTGAATCAATATTTAAATTTTCTTTTGTTATTTAATAAAATTTTTTGTCACTACCATTTGTTGCATCCATTTGATTGATTGTATAAATCTTATGGAGTTCAAAATACACCAGGCTGATGTAAGGTAGGACTGTTCTTACTGATAAAGGTCTACATTTTACAAAATTTATACGCGAGTCTTAATGTTTGGACAAATATGTAGTATTATATGGCCGAGGTTTGAAAATATTAAAATTATCATGATAAGGACCCTAATTTTTTAGATATTTGGGTTTTTATTAATATATCATTAATTTTATGAGTACACTGAATTATATCCGTTATTGTGCATTCCGTTAAAGAAAAAAAGAAAGTTTATGTGTACATCTTTTTATAAAGACGAAAAATTGGTAAAGCTGATCTCTTTTCTAGAACTACGTATTACGTCGCGGCGAATCTTCTATTTAAATATTGTGCAATTTTTAATTATATATTTCCAACAAATTTTTTGTATTTAAGATTTAATAACTGTTATATATTTATGTAGTTTTTTACAGACTTTCATCTTTTCCATCTATTTTGTTTATGAAATTGGACCTATTTTCTTAAAAAACTTTATTGTTCATTTTTTGGGTTTATATATTTTTAAAAGATCCATGTACCAACCGGCAAAAACCACCGAAATTGCATATTTTGATATTATGGAAGCACGTCAAACCAAGTTTGAGTATCTCGGATACCATTACCTCAAGAATAAAACATTAAAGGCAAGATATATTACAGGTGCTCTAAATAGGACAGCGACAACTGTCCAGCAAAGTTAAACATACATGGTGATACATACCCAATAAAGGGATCACACATATGTAGGATAATACTAACGGAATCTAACCAAGTTTTTGCAAACGAAATACCTCCTGATCAATTTATTAACGAATATATTTGTTCAAAATCGTCAGAGTTACAATTTTATCCACATCAAATATACAACAGGTTGCTTTCAGAGTTAAGAACAACATATCGAAATTTGCCGTATAATGTCCTTTCGAAAAAAAGCACATATGCTAAAGTTTGAGAGCAAAGAGCCACAATGTTAAACAATTCTATTAAATGCGTAACTCGTCCACCGCTGAGAAATTTATGCCAATGACAGCCTTTTTTTTAGACAATACTGGTATGGTGAAATTACGGGGACTATCATGAATTTATGATATGGTCTACAGACGAATGCCTCTCTATATTGCGGTACAACAGTCCGATTTTCATTGATTGTATCTTTCGTTCCGTCTCATCGTTTTTTGTTCAATGTCTCATCGTAATGGTCTCCGGCGTAGGTACAGAATTATATATCCTGTGTGCATATTGCTTGATGAGATGTAAAAATGAATACCTTTATTGTACCGTTTTACATGAAATTGTTATATTATTAGAGTATTCTTGGATGCCAAATATTATTAATCGGATTTCGAATTAAGGCTTATATCTGCAATCAGGCACGAATTTCCTGAAAGTCATCTGCACGGTTGCTACTTTCATCTAAATCAAGCCATATATCGTAAAATTAGTAAATATCAAGTAAACGAAGAAAATTGAGTGGATAATTTTATCAAATATGGAGCTTCTAACAGTAGTGTCGATTTCAGATATCCAGCAAACTATATTATTCATTAAATCAAAACTTACTGTCGATGAATCCTTAATGCTTTTTGGTCATACTTCGAAAGAACTTGGATGCCGAATTATAATCCTAATTTCTGGAATATCTCAATCAAAAGACATTTGAACATACAAGGAAGAACAGATAATGCGGTGAACGTTATAATAGGCGCCTCTGAGACTTTTTTCATGAGTACTCACCCAAACATCTGTGCATTCGTTTCAGTTATCAGATCTGAATTGGATTTTTTTTCTGCCGATGCAGAGAGATTCGTAAAAATTCTACCGGAATCCGATACAGGGAAGTTACCGACGCTGTGAATTTCAACACGATGGAATTTGACACGTGGATACTGCAACAATTAAATTAATATTC